>JAZDUA010000397.1:1265000-1467739 GCA_038098605.1 Gryllus longicercus | reverse complement strand
CCTCTCTCTCTCTCTCTCTTTCTTCCTCTCTCTCTCTCTCTCTTTCTTCCTCTCTCTCTCTCTCTCTTTCTTCCTCTCTCTCTCTCTCTCTTTCTTCCTCTCTCTCTCTCTCTCTTTCTTCCTCTCTCTCTCTCTCTTTCTTCCTCTCTCTCTCTCTCTCTTTCTTCCTCTCTCTCTCTCTCTCTTTCTTCCTCTCTCTCTCTCTCTCTCTTTCTTCCTCTCTCTCTCTCTCTTTCTTTCTCTCTCTCTCTCTCTCTCTTCTTTCTCTCTCTCTCTCTCTCTCTCTCTTTCTTCCTCTCTCTCTCTCTCTCTCTCTCTTTCTTCCTCTCTCTCTCTCTCTCTCTCTCTCTTTCTTCCTCTCTCTCTCTCTCTCTCTCTCTTTCTTCCTCTCTCTCTCTCTCTCTCTTTCTTCCTCTCTCTCTCTCTCTCTTTCTTCCTCTCTCTCTCTCTCTCTTTCTTTCTCTCTCTTCTCCTCAAACATGAGGTCCTTTAAGTGGATTAAATATCATCAGTTCACTGAAGTGTTGTGCATCACTATGCTCGAATTTCAATCTACTGCGCACATTTTCGTTCCTTCTTAAATATATAGTTGCTGTCTTAAATATATACTGCTTCACTCTTCATATGATCTTCACAGCACTTTCTCAGCACTCTCACTTCACAGCATTTTCTCTATCCCCTTGATCCAGATACCCGTTCTGAGCAGTGGAATCCCTCTAGCTCTGTGACATTCACCTCTGCCGTCACACTATAGTTATAACTTTTATTCAACCCTCACACAATCAATTATTTTTGTAAATGTTTGCCATTTACTGCCCATACAATAATTCTGTTGATAAAAGATTTGCTTCTCAAAACCATTCACATGTTCTAGGTGGCAGCTGGAATATCACAGTACTGACATTCCTCTCAAACCGCAAGACGACTCGAAGTATTCGAAGTGTGCCGATCGGGAGATGGAAAGTAAACTGTTGCAGAATCCGAAACAAATCAGTGGATGATGGATGAATATACATAGGTTGTTTTATAATTGTACAATGTTTACTGTTATACACTTAAAGTGTTTCCTCACATAATTATGTATTATGATGTTATTTACTGTTTGTAATTACTTGCAAGACATCTCTAAATGTTGTTATTTGTATATGAAAAATATTTTGAAACTGAAATATACATATTTAATAAAAATATTTTTATTTGTACTTGATATTAATCATGGAAATAGGTTTCACGAAAATTTGATGTGTATTTCTGCAACATTGGTCTTGCTTTCGGGGAATGAATTATTAATTTAAGACCGTAAATGCAAAACGCATATTTTTTTTTTACAATCTGTTTAAGGTTTTAATTTTTAATAACTGCTTATCCTGCCTTTTCTATTCATTTTTCAATGTCTATGCGTGACTTTTCCTGATAATCGCGGAAATATAGAACTACTAACATTGCATGTAGAACAGAACATGTATCATATTTAATAGCCATGACTTCAAGAACAATAAAATATCGATAATTTAGTTAGTGAAATAAAAAGAAAATATATTTTATACTTCCATTGGAAATTGTCACAGTATGAGGCAGTCAGCACACAAATGACCCTCCTCAAAAAATTGACATTTTGAGATTACAGCTTTAAAAACGTGCTAATATAGTTCCACTAAAAGTGTAGTGACCCAACAAACATTATCAGTTTTGTCAAGGCAAAGCAAGAGTTCAACTTGCGCTTTGAATTCCATTCACTATCCTGGTGCAGTAACGTACATTGTCAGAAATTACATTAAATTTAATGTATTTTAATGTAAGACTACATTAATTTTAATGAAAGTTGTATATGGAAAGGATATTAATGTACTTGTATATAAAATTTAATGAAAATTTAATGTAAGACAGTAAGTGAATTTTAATGTACCTTGTACATTAAAACTATATGAATGTGTGCATACATTCAATTGAAAGTTTAAATTAAAATCAGTGTAGATTTAATGAACATCAGTACATGAAACTTAATGCATATTTTACATTAAAGAGAGATTATTGTAATACGACATTAAATTCAATGTTTAAATTAAAACTCGCGCAGAATTGATTCATGATTCTGAAACTCATGTAACATGGATATTTTTCAGAAACTTATAAATATTTTTTTCTGCAATTTGAACTAACTTAAAATAAATTTAAAATATTATCTTGATATGTATACTAAAAATTTAAATTTTTAAAATTCGATTTTACATTCAAATTGATAACAAATAGATAATGAAACTCTAGCAGCCTACATTGCAGGTTAATTCTGTAGTTCACAATTCTTTCAAATTCAGCGGAAATACTTGGGATCATAACACAATGCTGATAATTCAAATTGTGTTCCACAAATGACACTTCTCTGTTAAGCAATGAAATAAATTTCCACTCGGTGAGTGGGGAGAGTAAGACTTTCATTATCCATCACATTACTCAAAATGCCGTCAGAATAAGCATATTTATTTTTTACAAATTATTTTAAGGAATCTCAACCCTGGCAGCAAACCGTTCCCATCGCGTTGCAACTCCCTAAACAATGTTGCATTTTCATACACCACCATTACTCCCATTAAGAGCCGAGGTTGCGAAAATACAACATAAATTCATGATTTTATTTTCAAGCAGTTTTATTTTTTATAGACGTGTTTCATATTTCTATAACAGAAGAGTGCTTTATTTTGGGAGCATAAAGCAGCTAAGGGAAATCTGAACCCTTTCCCAGAATGTGGTACCTTAAAGGCAGTAACACAAAGGGTGGCGGCAGCTTGCTTATTTCTGGAAATTATAAGGCTGGTTCTCCTGTTGTAACAAAGATCCTCAGCGTTTCTGTAGGATTCATTCCAATTCTGAAGTTCTTGATGTTGAGTGTTTTTACATATTAGTCTAATAGCAGAGTTGTTCAAATTCTAAAACTTGTGCAAAATCAAAGAAATGTCATAACTTTCTGATATGAAAGCATGTGAAACCTTTGAATGTTATTCTTCACTTCCTGTTCTCATCACAGTAGTTTCCTATAGGGATTGGTGGTTAACATCAAGAGAAGCTGAAGCAATGCAGACATTTTGGGATTGTGAAGATAGTCTAATTAATATTAATAAGTATTATTTATTTAATATTATTTTCATGAAATGTGAAACTTGTTAATCTCCATCTATTGATATATGTGCTGCAGATTGCAAGTGACTGTTTAAATATAACAAAGGACCAAATAAATTAAGTCAAAGAACTGAAGTTCAGGAAAAAATGTTATATAGTAAACCCAGAGTAAACGACTGTGATTCTGATAAAAGGTTCAAGGAATTTTTAAAGACCTTATTGAAGGTGTGATAATTGCCAGCTATTACGTTTTTGGATATGTCTATTCTGCAAAATTAGGATCAAACCTTGAATTTATATGAAGGTAAGTTGGAGTTGTATTACTATTACGCACTAAATTAAAAGTAATGTTTAGTTAAACAATATATTACTATCAATAGAACATTTGAAAAAAAAGTTGCATTACAACCTTGAGAATTTTTAATAAATTGGCAATTGGTCTCAGTTTTAAGTAAAAGTAAAATTGCATTAAAGAAACATTCTAAAATGGATATTTTTTAGTAGAGAATGGATTGTATCCTTATGAATCAGAGTTTTTCTGATTTAGTAATTTCTAGAATGATCAAAGAAGAAAGATGGGTAACATTATATAGTTATAATATTACCATCTAATAATAATATTACTAATAATTTTGTTTTACATTAAATCAATTTTCTTTGTCATTTTGTTCTTTTATTGTGTATGTATCTTTCTCCTTTTTGAACTCAGTTCCTGTGTACAAGCAAATCCATTGCCTCTTTCAATTATTTTTATTGTCATTGGTTTGAGTAAAAAGGTAATGCTGAATAAATATTATTTATTAACAATAAAATGATTACTTTCAAGGAAATTATGAAAATAAATCCAACAGAAGGAGACAAATGGCCTCAAAAAGTGAAAGGAAAAAAATGATTCTGCAGTTTTTAACTTGGCCAAAATATGGACAAAATTCAACAAAGTGTACATTGTGATAAGTTGTGAATTTTTCATTCCTCAAGTGCTAATGGTTGTGTATTGTTTAATAAAATAAATATTTCTTTATTAATAAAAGTAAAATTTTGTTCATTCTTCCCTATTCAGTAAATAAATAATGTAGATAAATTCTTGAAAAAATTAATTCAATAATATTTGGTTACTGATTATTGATGCACCAAGAACATTATAAGAGTTCTATTGATACTAGCAAAGAAAAGCCATGTGTTAGGAGTAGAATTTGCTCTTGAAGGGGAAGTAATAAAAGCACAGTCAGAAATTTCTGCATTACTTTTAATGAAAAAGTATATGAAAGTAATTATCATAAACACACATTAAGTTTAATGTACATGTACAGTAAATTTAAGGTACACATACTTAAATGATATTGTACATGTACATTAAATTTAATATGTGTACATGGTAATTACTTTCATGTACGTTTACATTAAAAGTAATGCAGGAATTTTTGACAGTGTAGCTTATCTTCATAGAGTCAACAGCTTCATTTTTTATCTTCAAAATGGCCATGTAGAGATTTTAGATACTTCAGGTGAACTAACGGGAAATAACACATTAGTTTGCAAAAAACTGTATGGAGAAATATTGAAGTCATTTTCGGTTTCAGAACACCTGGAGACATCAAAATTAGTCCATAAATCCTATCCAGTTTTATACTCTCAAACTACTGTTATAAGAGCAACAATCGAGACTGGAGATAGTACTATTTCTCCTAATTCCGATATGAGAATTATCAATCTGAAGTACTACCAAAGAGTGAAGGTGGGGGAAGGTAGTGTACCTTTAGAAACTCCTTGCCAGTGTGCGTATTATTGATAAATTTTAGAAGTTGGTATTCCTAGTTTATACTTCTGCCTCTAGAGCTGCTGTAATTCTTGTCATTATTTGAAAAGTGTTATTAGTGTTGTGAATAAAAAAGAAATCTGTTTGCAACAGTCACAAGTAGGTATTTTGTTTGGATTATTTTATGTCATAACTTGAATTACATTTATTCTATTTCATAGTGAAAACTACCAAAATTTAAGACAGAATTCTAGCACTTTTCTATTTTCAAAAAATTTAATCTTAAATTTGACATCTTGATTTTGTGAAAAGTGAGCATATGTTGTATCTTTGACCAATCAAAGGTACAACTGATCCTATGGTTACTTCCCTTCAGGTTATTTATTTTTTTATTATTATAGAGAATTTGAGATGCTGCAAGCATGCATTTCAGTTTAACCCAGATACAGGCACGGCATCTGGCATATAAATATGCAGTTAAAAATAATAAGAAATTTGATCCTTCCAGGGAATTAAATAAATACGCTGGAGAGCAGTGACATAGGCACTTTCGGAAGATGTATGCTGAAAGACTGTCATTGAGAAAACCAGGAGCAACAATTCTGTCTTGAGCAATGGCCATTAATAAGGATTATGTTTCTTAAGTTTTTAATAACTTCAAAACTGTGCTAGACAGGTATAAAGTTGAACGAAATGAGATCTGGAACTGCGGTGAAAGTGGAATGACTGCGGTGAAAGTGGAACAGTGATTGTTCCACCAAAGCTTTTAGCACCAAAAGAAAAATCAAATTGGGAGAATTACCTCAGAAGGAGAATGCTGAATAAATGAGGCAATGATTGCAACAGGAAACAGAATTCCACTCTTCATTCTATTTCCTCGTGTTCATTTCAAAGACCTTATCCTGAATTGTGCACACACTGGTAGTGTAGGTGCAGCAAATCAACCTGGATGATCAAATCAAGCTATTTTTGTGCAGTTCCTTAAACATTTTATTAAGCATGTTCAGCCTAGTGTTGACAAGCCAGTTCTGTTTCAGTTGGACGATCATGAAAGCCATGTTAACATCCCAGTTATTGATTTGCCAAAGCGATCAAGGATTGTTCTGATGACTTTTCATCTACATACTACCCATAAGCTACAGCCCCTTGATAGAAGTGTTTTTGATCCTTTCAAGAGCTGTTATATTGAGGCAATGAAAAACTGGATGATTTCACCAAAAAATGCTGGGAAACAAGTCACAATTTATTATGTTGCTGCATTAGAAGGACAATTCTTTCAACGAGCATTCAGTCCAATAAATATTATAAAGGGATTTAAGATTTCTGGGTTTGTCCCATTTGACCCGAATATTTTCAGCAATGTAAACTTCATGCCTGCTAATGTTACTGACAGTTCAGTACCTTAAATTCTTGACTATCCAGGAGATGCCGCGTCGTTGGCTGAGAGGCCGACGTTGCTGCCCTGAGGAAACCTGCGACATGTCAGGCGAAACGTCGGCCTCTCAGCCAGCGACGCGGCGTCTCCCGGATAGCCAAGAATTTATGGATTCGAGCCGCGGGATCTTACGTGTGTAGTCCAGTACCTTGAACAGTCCAACCTGCTACTCTCTCAATACCACAGGATGACATAGACCTACCATCGTGTTCTTCAGCTACCGTACATTGTCCAAACAGCTTCAGTCAGGCATAACAGAGTGGTTCTACATCTGAAGGTGAATAACTCCCAAAGTGATTCGTCCACATCCCAAGGCATAAACTAGAAAACATGCAGCTGGGGGAAGACCGAGAGGAAAATCCCGCATACTGACGGACACTTCCTGTAAAGCATGAAATTGAATCATACATGACAAGAACAGAAAAGTCCAAGAAATGTAAGAAGCCAAAAGAAATAAACTTTAAACGGAATCTTTCCTTTGTACCTGAGACATCCGATTCTAGACTTCACCTGAGATATCTGACTGTGACAACGATATTTTATCAGAAATAAGAGAACTAAATGAAGAATAATTTGAAAATGATTCTACTAAGTACAAACAGGTGATTTAATTCTCACAAAACTGTGCAGTAAAAAACTGTTAAACATTATGTTGCAGAGGTTTTTAGAGTTAAGAAGAAAAATATATTTGAGATAAAATATTTAAAGAAATTAAATATCATGAGTGAGAGGTTTGTCAGGGTAAATGACAATTTGTTTGATACTGATGACGATATTGTGTTAAAGCTTCCAAATCCATCGCAGCCAGGTGGATCAGTTTGCCTACACCACCATTTGTTATTTAGTATCGATCTATCTCACTACAGATTAGTTTGCTCCATTGTCTCTAGATCCTTTCTCATGGATCAGTGTCAGGTAAGACGTTCGCCACTCCTGATGAGGGTCTTCTCCACTCATGCTCCTTGAAAACATATGTTTGAGCATTTGGTGCGGTTTATAGGGACCATATTTCAGTAATTCTGCTGATATATCACACGGACCAGATGACTTATTCGATTTCATGGGCTTAAGTGCTTTTTCTAAATCTTCAATTGTCAGATCTACCCTTTGCTCAAATTTCACTTCCTTGTTTGCCTGAAGTTTCTGTTTTCTAGCAGCAGTCTCCTGAAATACACTTTCCATTTATTGATGCTGATGTTTGATAGTGCAATATTGTTTCTTTTTATTCGATTTAATAGATTTAATTACTTTCCATGCTTCTGACCTTCTTGATAACACTTCATGTTTTACTTCTCTACTTATTGCTTTCTACTTAAATTAATTTCAGTTTTTGTCACTAAGCCATTTCAAATATAGCTCTCTTCTCCTCTGAATATTTTCTTCTAGACTTGTGTCCCACCAACACTGTTTCGGTTTTAATTTATAAGTACGTAAAGCCTCCTCTGCGGCATGGTGAATACATTCTTATATGTGTTCATATTCCTTTTCTACTGGCCTGTGTTTAACCAATAGTTTAGCTTCATGTCTTTTTCTGCAAAGATAATCTGTACTTTCATCGAAGAGACTTCATTTGTATTTGGTAGGTTTCATGACAAATCCATCTTCATCTTTTTTATCCATGCTATTTGATGTAAATGATAATATGTTAGCAATTACCAAACAATGATCGCTACATTAGGCTCCCCGTTTCACTCTAACATCTTGTGTTTTTAGTGAAGTTTTTTGCTTGGTTACACAGAGGTCGATTATAGATTTGAGATTTTTTGTATGTTGGTACCAGGTGTTCTTATGAATATCCTTATGTTATGTGTTATTAATTTTCATTTCATACTCATAATAATTTTAAAAAATGTATTTTAACTATATATCTATTCAAACATAAAATGTATCGACTGACATTTAATATTGTAAAAATTTTAATTCAACGCTATCATTATCCATGACTCCTTTATATTTCTCGAGCGGGCAATCTGAATGAATTACACCGATGTGCGCGCGTTTCACTCCGTGCAGCACCGCGATATTTCGATTTTACCAGAATGGGGAGGATATATCTGATTATATAACTACAGTACCCACGACATTATTTAATTAATTTAAAATAAATTTATCTTATAAAATTAAGATTTTTTTTATTTCTAGAAGTACGTTTTCAAAAAATATTATTTACGAAATTACGAATTGTAAATTCGTCTCACGTCAACATATGCTTTATACAGTATTAAAACGCGATACAGTGATAAAAAGTTTTTGCGTGCTGTTTGCAAGTTAATTATTCACCCATTTGACCCCTAAGTCTTGTATTCTTCACCCGGCCGCACATCACATATTTGCGGCATATGTATGTTTGACTCTTTGGTGACCCAACTGTGCAACACTGGCACAGAAACATACGGATATTACAAGGAGAGAATACTTTTTCTGCTCTTAAATTCATGCGGGTTTCAAACAACGAAAATGCCAAATAGTCAACGAAAATGCCTAAGATATTCTGCAGCATCTTACGCTGTTACTGTTACTTACTTGTCTTTCAAGAGAACGTGTTCATTTACACCTGCAATGTCCAATAATCTTAAGAAAAGAGACATTGGCCACCTGCTAATCCCTGATATGGGATGCCAACTGCACATCTGATCCACAGTGTTCACTCCTTTTGCGGCATTACAATCTATGGCTTTCTCACAGTCTGTATCAGATTTGTCACACATTATTAAAAGGAGTGCGGTCGCTCGACTCTTCTTTAGTACATATTAAACTAGAGTAATATTATTCTGGAATCCAAAAGTATAAGATTATAATTCTCGTAATTTGCATAATTCAGGGATCTTAGCGATTGAAGATTGCTCCCTTGAGGAAGCTTACCGATTTCCATGATTTTTGAATTCAGCTCTGAATTCATTGGTCAGTCGCGCATTTCTGTGAGAATCTGAAAATAGTCGGGGATGTTTTCCAAGCCGGTAGGTTTGCCGGTGTGGTGTGTGTATATAACTGACACGGACACTACGCAAAAGTTACGTAAATAATTTTTCAATATAGGCGTTTCTGCTGTGGCCGAGTGCGTGCCTTTAAAAGTGCCGCCGGAAATTAGTTCCGGCGCCATTTAAGAGAGGGCGGCGATAGCAGACGCCGCGGCGCCGTCACGCTCGATCAGGCTCCGGAGCGGACGGGCGCACCCGTACCTGACAGCTGACCAATGGACCCGCAGCCCGAGCCGGCTATAAAAGCCGCGCCCGGCGAGCTGAGAGACAGTCTCTGGAGTAAGAGCAATCTGAAACAGAGAAGTGGGACTGAAACATAAATAACGCAGTATTAAAACACACGCAATGCGCGCGCCGGTAGGCTAAAGTCGTTTCTGACCTTTGTTTCTCTTTTTTATGTTACAGGATAGGCCATAGATGCCCGTAAGGGTAGGAATGGTCACACCGCGGTGGCGTGAACGCGCATTGCACTTTTAGTGCGTTCACAAAACTGCACAAAGTTGAGAGGTGGAGAGACAGTCAAGCGCCCGCCTACATTGTGAAGTGATGAGTGGATTGTGAACAAGTGCGACGACACAGCTACGGTTACGGACTTTCGCTCTCTTGGAACAGTGAACGGCACAACGGCTGCGATTTTGGACATATCCCCGGGAAATTGTGACTTGGACATTCTTCGATTCATCTTAATAATAATAATAATAATAATAATAATAATAATAATAATGTCTTTATTAATGGAGAGGCTCAGGCCATAGGGCCTGCTCTTCCGCCTAACCACTGAATTTACATACATTTAGAGTAGGGATTTTAGTAGATTTTAAGAGGGGAGGACAAGCTGTACATTTACGTCTGGGAGAACAAACCTAGGGACCATCCCGGCATACGCCTTAAGCGATTGAGTAAACCCAGAAAAAACTCAATCAGGATGGCGGCTTAAGGTCGAACATTAATAGAACTGAGTATGTTATACTGAGTAGTGAAAGGGAAGTTTCGTGAAAGAGAAAAGAAAAGACGTACAGGGGAAGGTAAAAGTATGATGAAGTTTGATAAAATGAAAATGATAAAGTTTGTGAGGGAGAGGGAAGAGAAAAAAAGCGAAGAAAAGGACGAAGAAGAAGTAGGCAAAAAAGTGAAGTTATTTGAGGAACGTTACAGAAAGCTACGTTTAGTTTACAGTAGCACTTTACATAAATATACAATAATTTTTACACCAGAGAAGCACAATACACTATAAGCTAATAACAACAGTAGTTTTAAACACAATACTGGCAGTATTAAGGAACAATACAAAGAGTGCGGGTATCTTAACATCAATTTTGTTTATGCCAATATATTGTAGTGAATATCCTAATGATGGTACAAAGATAGCTACAAGTATATTTTATCTGGATCGTCACTAATACTTTTGTATATTTTATTAACAATTTCATTAGGGTACACAGAAAAATAATAATGCTCATAATTTAGGTGTGAGAGGGAATGGAAGATGAGGATAAAGCAATTAAGTATGGGGTAGAATATTGAGAATAAAGTGGGGGAAATAGAGGATGTTTAACGGGGGCGGTGACCAGGCGTTTGGAAGTGGGAGAAGTCTGGAGATTGAAGAAGACGTTAACGCCGTTCTATATGTCGTTATTCCTTACCCATGTGGTTAATTTAGCTTTGAATTTGCCGAAAGTATTTAAATGTTTTAGTCTCGCTGGTAATTTATTCCATGCTCAGATAGCTGTAATGGTGAATGATTTACTGAATGAAGTCGTGTTGTGACGTGGTACACAAAGCAGGGCTGATTCACGAGCTCGATTTAGTTTCAGAGGATTGAAGTTACTTATGAGGCGTGTTGCATGAGAACCGGTTAAAACTTTATAAAGAATAAGTAGAGAGTGGAGTAACCGTCTTTTGTCTAGAGTAAGCATACGAATTCTGTCAAAAAATTGGTCGTATTTTCGTAGATCAAAAATAAAACGTACGCATGCGTTCTGGGCTACTTGTAGTTTACGTTGTGATTTGAATGTCATGTTGGTCAGAAGAAAGTCGCAATAGTCGAAATGTGATATGATAAGTCATTTGATGAGAGTCTCACGTGTGCTACCTGGTAAAAGTGCTCGCAGGCGTTTCAGTGAGTGCATTGAAGCAAAAACTTTACAGTAGGTTGAATCTACGTGCGAGTTCCAGCTGAGAGTGTTGTCGATAACGACACATAGGTTCTTGACTTCAGAACACCAAGGTAAAATGGTGTCATTTATATAAATATTAGGCAAAGGAGAAGATGAGATTTTATTCATAGTGCATTTCGAGCTGATAACCAGGCACTGTGATTTGTTTGGGTTTAATTGTAAGCCTAAAGACGCTGCCCAGTTGTTTACCGCTATCAAATCTTCATTAATTTTTTGTACGAGTGAAACGAGGTGAGACGGGTGACCACTTAGATATATCTGGAGATCATCCGCATACATTTGATGACTGCAATATTTAAGTGCATTTCCCACGTCATTTACATAGATTAAGAAGGCCAGTGGCCCTAACACAGTGCCTTGAGCAACTCCGCAGTTAAGCTTCAAGTCCCTTGAGCTACGGCTACCGGACACCACTCTTTGGGTTCTGGAAGTTAAATAATTAAGAAACCATTTACACGTGGGCTGTGCAAATCCCATGATCTTTAGTTTGGCGAGCAGGATGTCGTGATCTACTGAATCGAATGCTTTGCTGAAATCCAGAAGAACCAAAATAGTTATATTACTGTAATCTATTGCTGTTCTCGCGTCTTCAATGACGTTTAGTAGCGCGGTTCCTGTATTTCTGCCGGAACGTAAACCTGATTGCTGATCGTTTAAAAGTGATTTTGTTCGAAGATACTGTTCAGTTTGCTTCCGGACGACTTTTTCGAGTACTTTAGAGATAGTTGGGAGGATGCTAATTGGGCGGTATTCAATAGGGTTTTTGGTTGATACTGTCTTGGGAATAGGATGCACGAGCGCAGTCTTCCAGGATAAGGTATATTGCCCGCTCATTAGTGAGAAATTTACGATTTCGGTGATAATTGGGTACGTCACATCTAAGCTATTTTTTAGCAGCTTGGCATTTATACCATCGGAACCTGAAGCATTTGATTTGAGACTTTGAACGATTTTGATTATGTCCTGATGTTCAACGGACGAAAAGAAAAATTTATCGTTGAATTTTATTTCTGCGTTTTGGAGAAACAAAAGAGATTGCTTTTTCAAGTTACTGTCAAATGAAGAAACGCTATTTATGAAACTGTGATTTAGTGATTCTAAGGGTATATTCGCTTCAATTTGGGGAGGACCTTTGCCTATTCCTAGATTTTTCAAATGTTTCCAGATCGTTCTCGAGTCGCTGTTTCTGCCGAAGGTGGTGTGGTAATATTTTATTTTAGCGTTGCGGCATTTCTGCGTAACTAAATTTCTGAGCATTTTGTACTGTTTTTTAAGTAGTTCGCATTTAGTTTTCCGGAAAATTGCATACGCTGCATCACGATCTTTCATTAAATTTCGAATTTCAGCAGTTAACCATGGTGCAGGAGGACGAGTTACACGCGAAATTTTTAAAGGCGCATGCCGGTCGTAGAGCTGTGTTATTAAGTTAGTGAAAATATTTACTTTATCATCCAGTAATTCTTTCGTGTACAAGGCGCCATGGAAGTGCCAATCCATCTATAATAAATGCTTGCTTATCAAATTTTGAAAAATCGCGGTATTTGATTATGTGAGGTGAGTATTTAGGGCACTTCAGGTTGTAAACAAGGTAAATTAGGTCGTGTTTTGAAATCCCAGGAACTGGAAATTTTCCGTGTTTTCAAACTTTGTTTACATTAGACACTATAATATGATCGATCCAAGTTTCTGTGTACTTTGAGTGGTGTGTTGGTGCTAGAGGTAAAATTTCGAGGCACATGCTGTGGAAAAACTGCGTAAAAACCTCTGCAGAGGGAGAAGGTTTTAATAAGTTATGATTAAAGTCACCCATTACAATAACGTGTTCATAGGAATTTATCGCAGATGCAATGGTTTCGTCCAGCATATCTATGTTGCCTGTCTTAGGAGGTAAATATATTACAGCCAAGAGACATTTTTCCCTAAAAGTCCAACTTCGATAAAAAGATATTCGCTACGCAGGCAATCCGTATTTGTTGAAGATAGTAAAAGTTTATGCCTAAGATCATCGCGAATGTATATACCGACGCCTCCACCGTGTGCGGCGACGCTGGCCTTCCGATCGGCTCTTAATAGGCGGTACCCTGATATTGCTACTAGTGCGGAATTGAGAGAATGCTTCAACCAGGTTTCGCTTATGAGAAGTGCATGAAAACGGTGTTTAGATATTATTTCCGTTACTTCGTCGAAATGGCAGGGCAGAGACTGGGCATTTAAGTGTGCAACGTGCAGAGAGAGGGAGCGAGGATTAGGCTCATTTATAGTGCCAGACGCTTGGAGGGGCGGGGAGAGGGTCCGGCCCCCCACAGGTAACAGGTTTACGGGATGTGCGGGGAAGAAAGTATGTAGCATTTACAGAGGATTTGCAGATGCAATGTTCGGAGAAGAAGAAGGGAAGGAGAGTTCTCGGAAAAAATCCGAACGTTGTTGTGTCGGGGAGGTGTAGAGTGGGGATGGAAGGGTGGGGGCGCTCCTACGCTAAGGATTAAGTGCCTCTAGCTGGGCCCTGGTTTGCACCCGGGCACGACCGTTACCGTGTTTAATAACGATGTTGCCATCTTCTGTCCACACATTCCTGAGGCCAAACTTCTCGATGGCGGCTTGTAGCAAAACCAGGCGCGATTTCGTGAGGTCCTCGCGAATCGTTATCCCAGTATGCTTGAGCAGCCGTTTCGAGCGGAACATGTCGTTCCGTTTCCTGTAACTGACAAATTTAACAATGATAGGTCTGTTTTTGCCAGTTATTTGACGACCTACCCGATGACTTCTATCAATATCTTGTAGGTTTAGATTAACACTTATCTTTTTTGCAACATTTTCGATGACCAGCTTGTCGGTGTCTTCAGATTCAGTTTCTTCAACGCCGAATATCCGCAAGCAGTTTCGGCGTGAGTACATCTCGAGCTGATCTGTCCTTTCTTCTAACTGAGATTTTAGAAATGAAATCTCGCAATTACGTTCAGCCTATTTCGTTTCTAAAGATGTCACAAGATTATTATTAAAATTCATCGAATCTTCTAGTTGCTTTGCTACTAATGCAGTGAGCACAGATGCCAAAGAGCTTAAGAATGTAGGCGATGTTACTGCCTTATCCAGTGCCTCAGTCACTTGCGCCGCAATTTTACTTTCAAGATCAATATTGGCACTAGATGAATTCTTGTTGCTCTTCGTCATCTTAAGAGAAAAAATTATACAGAGAAAATCAGATGAACAGGAAAAGGAACTAGGAGAGATGCTTTGTGGAGAAATGGGACAAGGAGTGGAATAGAGCAATAGAGCAGATCTTAAAATTTAAGAATACGAATTAATTCTAGAAGATAGAGATTAATACAGTTTCACTGAGCGGCAGAGTAAATATACTTATCTTTGTAGGCTTCTACAGCGTCAAGCAGTCGTTGAGTGTGAAAACTGTAACGGTGACTACCTGCGAATGAAACTACCTGCTGCTTAGCTAGGAGCGCCAAGGGACGATGCTTACACCGCGACGGTCATGGACAGACACATCTTCTGGAAAATTGTTTGGATCTGGCTTGAATTTGTCTACCTCTGTACTGATTGTGGTTGGAATAAATCCATTTTTAGAAATTGTTTTCTTTTCACAGTTTCAATATAGGAGTTTATTTAACTTAGTTTTAATTAATTTTCATGAATTGCTTGCATTTCTTGCATGTTTCTGAATTTTGGAAATTACATTGTTGTCATTCGATGAAGGGGCAACCTCCAGTCTGTTTGGTGCACCAGCCACCACTGTGTTCAATTTATGGTGAAAAAATTGAGTGATTACACCTCTTGTATCTCCTCAATCGTGCAAGATACGAAGATGCAATTTGGACAGTCGATTGCATAAACAGGAATTACTTGATTATATCATACTTCGTCTACGCACTATTTTTACTCAGAAGATATAAGGTCAAATTTGTTTTGTTTCTTTCAATGGTATCCTATTCTAAATTTGAGCGGATCGTAATGAGCTTAAAAATACGAGTTAAGCGAATCGTATTTTAGAAATTGATGTGATTTTGTAAAATATTTTTCCATTGAAGCGGCGATTTTCCATTCGACCTTTCCTTCTAACAGAATGGGGAACTTCGCGAGTCACATACAAGAATCCTGTATGCAGCATTTGTGTCAAGTTCATATTGATTTCAGCGGAGATGTGCATCTAAATACCTTTTTTTAAATTTAAATTTGGGGAGCCTATCGTATTCGAGGGGAAAAGAAAAAAAGGTGTACACTGAGGAGAAATCACTTTTCCTTTTATTTAATCATTTTTCAATAATCCTGTAGATTTGCTTTAATATCTGTTCGAGACGCCAGAACATTCTGCAACAAAATTCTGTTCACAACATTTACAAATGGAGGACGAGTGAACTTAAAAAATACGCACTATTGTGCAACGGAGACTCCGCACTGAATCCGGGAAGTAGAACATCTGCGGCGGTGGCGCGTATACGTGTGATTGTCCTCACTGTACAAGATTTTTTCTTTTTCCCTGGATTAAGATAGGCTCCCCAAAATTAAAATTTAATAAAGGTATTTATACACACATGTCCGCTGAAATCAATGTGATTTCGAACACCCCTCCTTCCTGGCGCATGTAGAACTTGTGATAGTCCAAAACCGAGGTCATTAGCATTGCCAGTAAGAGCATAGGAATTCCCGTAATCTGCGAAAATTCTCGTTTTCTGACAAGGTGCGTCGACTCACGTATATGATATCAAAAAGGTCAGCTGTTCTTGTGCGCTGCAGCATGGCGTTTATCAAGGTCTAATTGCGCTGAAAAACGCTAGAAAAAAAACTACGTTGTGTCACTATCTCTAAAATTACATACGGTACTAACAAGAAAACAAAATGTTATTTGCCCCATTATCTGCAACAACATGGCGCAAACAGCATCTCAATACTTCAAACCGTTTTAAAAGTATTTACTGTAGCCTACTTCGGTAGTCCACCCTGTGCGTGTGCGTGAGTGTGTGTGTGTTTGTGTGGCCGGTCAGATGGCCGTGATGGTTAGGGCAGTTGTGCCGTAGCGGCCTCGGACCAGAAGACCGCGGGTGTTGGAGTCCCGCCCCGTACATAGGTGTATGTGTATATGTGTGTGCCGTCCTTTCATCCCTCACCATCTTCATCATCTCATCGTCCATATCCCAAGGCTAATCAAATGGGGATGGGGAATAAAAATCGAGCTTCAGCTAAAATGCTGACACCCCCACCTCCCGCCAGAAAAGGTACTTGCACTTGCTGAAGCAGGATGCACGCGTGGTCCAAGTTGGCCTGTACACGTGTGTGTGTGTGTATATATATATATATATATATATATATATATATATATATATATATATATATATATATATATATATATATATTGTATATATGTATATATATATATATATATTTATTTATACACACATATGTACACACATATTTATTTGTCTACAAATACAAATTAACACAGAAGTTAAAAAGCAATTCAATTAGTGTAAATTGGGTGCTTTTTTTATTTTTGACGTAATTTTTCTTTGTGAGCAAATGCATTCAGTTCTTTCGTCAATAATAAACAATTTACATTTTTCTGAAGAGTTTTAAGGTTTCTGAAATGTAAATTTCTACATAGAAAGCATTTTTTAAAACCAACTTTTGAGAGCTTATTGCCGCTCAGCCATTCGAAATTCGAGTTTATTATAAAATATGCTTAAAATTGACTACCGCGCCTATAAGTATTTTTACTACGCTTAGTTATATTTGAATGAATACACGTGAAATAATCATAGTATTATTTTGTTTTGTGATATACAATAAACATTTTTAATTAACATTTAAAAAAACACAAAACTCACTTAAAACCACTTACCTGGCAACACTGATGGGCATTTGAAATAACCATCTAACTTTTCTCGCTTCAAAGCAGAAATCCTCTTTTGTTGTCTTTCTTCTGAGAGTTATTCAATTTTGCTTTCCTGATTTATGGGAACAGTAGGGAATCTAAAAGGCTTTCTCTGTCTCTCCCCGCTTGTCCACTACCACACACTTGGTTATCGTGAAACCACAACTTTATTTTAGAGGGGAAAAAGTAATCTTACTGCGAGAAAGTGTACCTACACAAAACAAAAATGTTATAAAACCATCACAGGCAGAGGAAAACCTCCAACAAAGAATGATCTCGACATTCCTAAAGAAAATCGACATACCGGAATTTAACCATTAGCTCGCGGCATCCAGAATTTGCTGCTTATCACTCAGAGGCGACGGTCGGCGATCACCTCACAAGCCATAAAAGTCACGTGTTCCGGACATCTCCATTGGAGTAGAGGAGACTCCCTCCGTATATTTTTATAAACTGTTCGCTTTTAAAATGTTTATTTTAGAAAATTGTATTAATTATTGTCATTGAAAGGTATTGGCTACATTAGGTTTTAATAATCGTTCAGAAAAATCCAGAATGTTCATAAATGTCCCAAAAATGTTCGTAATGTTTCACGGAATGCGTGACACTAACTTCGCCAAATTTTGACATAATGTAACAGGGGCGGCTGGTGCCCCAACAAAGTAGAGGTGTCAGCTCCATCGAATGACGGAAATGTAATTTCCAAAATCCAGATCCCTAATATAAAAATAATGTAAGCAATTCATGTAAATTAATTAAAACTAAGTTTAACAAAAGTTTACATTGATACATAACTTACATAATTCTATGTATAGTGTCGATGTCAGATATATTCACCTCCCGCGCACGTGGTTCTGGCTTTGATTTTCAATGGGCACTCAAGTTTTTGTATTATTTATTTATGCACTGAGACAACTGACGCTGATAGAATTCATACAACACAAAGAAGAACTTGGTTTCGAAAATTTGTAATGTTCGCACTCCAGTACTTTGGAACAAGCACTATTTTTAGACAAGACACTTTTTACAGAAATAAAATTATTTTTAAAATTTTATTACCCTGTTATGTATTGCAATAAAGAAATATCTTCCACACACACACACTCGTATTCATAACAATTCTTGCACATTGTAACTCAACTCTAACCCGCTGTAAGCCGGAAATATGCACAACCTTGAGAGACAGAAAGGGACTTTCTCCCAAAATGACCAAATTTATACAAAGAGCTCATCAAAAGTACATTTTGAATCAACAAACCTAATATCAAATGAAAATAAATTCTCCAAACATTAGAAATAACGCATCAATACCGTCAATAATTGACTGAAGTTGCGCTCTTTCAATAACATGCGAAATTCATAAAATTAAGTTACCGCTAGTATTGACAAAGACAGAAAATTGGCATTTCCCTCGGAAGCCGCGCCGCGCTTAGTGACCAGACCCCAACCAATGGAAGAAGACCGGTTGCCAAACCGAATTTGAAACCACTGTTGAAACGGCCAAAGAGCAAACGCTTTAAATGCAGTAATAGCATGGTGTTAATCTATGGTAATAGTGGCAAAAGCGTGACATGCAAGACAGTTACGCCGGAGAAAGCGCTCTTTGGCTTCAAAATTATTTCATATAAATCGATATTGCTGCAATATCTTGAATATTTAATGCTATCAAAAGGAAAATGTATATTCCTAACATACTATTATTTTTTTTTATTTTCTGAGGTTGAATTTTAAAACAATAAACGTTTTCTGTACAAAATGCACATTTTGACGATTGAGTTTCTAATTGTGTTATCCCTAATGTCTTTTTTGCGTAATAAATCTTCCCTTCGCCTTTCATTATTTTAATAAAATGAACAACTGGCATTTTATTCGGATATGAGCGATGCACATTTCAAGTTTGAAATATGTTAAATATTTGTTAATTGAAAGTTATGTAACGAAAAATTGCATAATTCTAAGATACATATTGCCATTAGTACAGATTCCGATTTAAAAAATGTTAAAATTTTTTATTAACAGTGATGTCTTCATTTCATTTTCCTCAACTAATTTTAATTAACATTTGGCACCATTTGTTGTGATAAATTAACACATATTTGATAACCCTGGCGGAGAAGTGAAGTTGATTTGGCAATCTAAGTAATATTTGGGCTTGGCTTTTACACAAATAACGTCTTGAAAATCCACAAAATCTTAGTGGCTCATTCATTATTTGAAGCTGCATTAGTTCAGGCAATGCTTGTAAATGTCGTATTAATTGTGAGATAGTAATAAGTCCTTTTTAGTGCGTTGTTTATATTATTGCTAAAATATGGAAAGATGGCAAACGTTTGCAGGGGAAACTTCTCAGAATGACAGGAAAATGTTTAGGCGTTTGAACTGCGATTTACGATGCTGATGGTACCAGTATGAGGCCACTATTGACTTCACATAACAATCTAACTTTTCTCGCTTCAAATCAGAAATTCACTTTTATCGTCTGTGTTCTGAGAGTGCTATAATTTAACATTTTTGTTTTCTGGAAACAGTACGGAATCTAAAAAGAAAACGAAGTCACTCCCGCCCTTTTTGCCTCAGTTCACTACCACACACTTGATTATCATGGATATACAACTGTATTTTAAAGAAAAAGAAGAGAAACTCACTACGAGAAAGTGTACCTACACAAAAAAAACGTTTTAAAATCATTGTAGAGAAGAAAATACCCAACAAAGAATGATATCGGCGTATTGAAAGAAAATTAACACGTATGCCGTATTCTAACCATTAGCTCGCAGCATCCAGCATTTTACACTTGCCACCCAGAGGCGATAGTGCTGCCCTCACCAGCAAGTCTTGTGTGTCGTGTTTTGGACTCAGAGCTCGTAATAGTTTCTAAATTCACCATTATAGCGCTAGTATCGTCGAACGAGTGGAATCTAGTAGCTCTATTACTTATATGTTGCCCTATGTTCTCGTAAACTCTCTGCCTTTCTCTTAATTCGTATCCCAGAGCCGGGTGCAAAAATATGTACGTTTATCCCTGTTACAATTAGAAGGAACATTCTGATTTCCTTAATTTCTTCCTGATCATTTGTGTTTGTGTTCCAGTAATAAATTAACATGCAAAACTGATTTAGTTTATGATGCAAAACATTTCAGCACCACAGAAAAAGAACATCCCTTAACTAACAGCTACATAACACAAGAGTAACAAGCTTCAATGTCTAGATTTCATTATAGTATTAATAAATACTTGAATTATCGCCGAATGACTTCGCCATTCTCCGTTCATTTAATAAAGTACGGATTTAAAATATAATGGAGTGTATTAAGGTATTCTCTATATCGCGAAATTACAAACGTTTCGTGAATTACGAAAAAAGATGTACAAGATATACTTGCTAACTTATTTCAGTGTACTATGCGTGTACTCAGTGTGACGAGGTCTCTCCCTTGTGCAGATGGTGAAGCTTCCTTTTTAAAGGTTATTGAGCTTCACGGAAAATAGAAATGAATAATATTAGTATTGTAGAATCAGCAATATAATTAAAATGAAATGACAAATATCCCTTCCGAAAATAACATTCTATTGGAGATTGGAACAGACCAAGACCGAAACTTTGTCTGATGTGACAGTGCTGGCGGCCGTCGAGTTGGTATGAAAAATGAATTGAGAAGTGCCAGAGGCGGCAACAGTGAAGGCAAACCTGACTTACGTTTCTACAACATAAAATATTATTTTCTACTGTTAGTACTTTCATATTTTAAAATTAAAACGAAGATTTTTTTTGTGTTCATTATATGAATATACAGGTTGAATTACAAATTTGATGTTAGCAGTACATTGATTCATGCCTGTTTGCAGCCTGCCATATTGGAGTCTCATGAAGGGATTTGGTTGGTTTCTCGGCAATAGTTGATATGGAAGAAACGAAAATAATTTACCACATAGACGACGAAGAAACACCGTATCTAGTGAAGTTGACAATTGCCCCCGAGCGAGTTACTTTAGCGGACTTCAAAAATGTTCTCAATCGGCCCAATTACAAGTTCTTTTTCAAGTCCATGGATGACGATTTTGGGTAAGATAATAGTGTGAATTGACATATAAAGTGTTTCGAGGTGTGCAAATCATGTGTTCGCTCGTATTTTATTGATAACTCGTCTTGGCTACACGATTTTTTTCTACTATACGTGTATTTGTCCCCTGTCACTGTAGTGCGTTGACTTGTTGACATTTGGGTTTGTGAGTGCATGTAGGCGGTACTGTGAATTGTTACTTATAGCATTTGTGAATGGTGTTTTGCAGTGTTGTTAAAGAAGAAATTATTGATGATGATGCCCATTTGCCATGCTTCAACGGCAGAGTTGTTTCATGGGTAAGTTGTGTTGTGTAGTGAGTTCCTCCATAATACATATCACTGTGACATGTTTGTAAAAATATTCAACTGAGGGAATGAGTTGAATATTCAAGATATTGCAGATTCTTAGTGTGTTATTATCATCATTTTATGTATAGAACTGCACACTTCTGATGCACTCTCTGGAAATATTAATGTATTTGGACTTGAAGGAGAGAAAAAGGTTACTTTTGACATTGAGCTAAATCGTATTTGCAGTTGTTCTTGTGGTAACTAAAAGCAAGTGTTGCTGTCTTCCTGATGTCCAATCACTTGTGAAAACAAAATTGAGAAATTGTGATTCTGTGTGTGTGTCATTTATATGATAGTAGTCTGTTTTATACAATATATAATTAAAATGTGATCCAGAATTGGTAAGTTGTGAAGTTGAAATTTAATTCAGCTTGCACTGATTATTAGTATAACACATAAAATATTGAAAACTGACATATTTCTGAAAGTTTACAAATATTTGTCTTCTTAGCAACTTGAAGTGATTTTTATAGAAATTAAAATATCCAAATGGAAATGTAGAAGTGCATTGGAGGGGTATGTTGCTTGTTCAAAATGTGATTGGTCAGATGTCAATTAATCTAATAATAGATCACCTTGAACATCATAGGTGAATGAACTCATATTATTCTTCTGGGTGTATATTTCATTTTGACTCTACATTTGAATTAACCTTTTCCCTACTGAAATTGTGCAATGTTTATGAAAATGTTCTTTATTGAATGCGATATTCACAAGAAAATATGTATTCTTCAAATGACAGTTCTGTAAGTTGTGATAGTGTTAATAGTTACAATATTTGCAAATTGACATGTTGTTAAATTCCAAGTACATATTTATGTATTGAAAGGCTGTTGTTGTTAAAATTTGTTGTTAGTTAATTTCTTTGCCTTGATTCAGAAATCATGAAGTGGTGTAAAGTTATGAATTTGCTTTAATTCTTCATCTTTAATTTTTGAATTTGCTCGATAGTTGCCTTCAATTTTTCTAAATAAATCACTGTAGGTTGTTTATATCTTGAAACATAGATGTTACATTAAAAATAGAATAAAGTATAGTCCGAATGTGTAATCAAACTTACATTTTACAATAGTGTGCATGTGGGCCAACCTTGAATCAGCTTTGTTGCAATGTGTTGGCTAATTACTAATTATTTTTTACATATTATTTTAGGTGAGGTAGTGAGAATATAGTGTGTAGAAGGGATCACAATACACATAAATGATAATGTGCAAAAGCACTCATCATCATTATGGTATTTGGAATTTTTTATAGTATCGCTGATGAACATATTATGTATAGATCAGATTTCACTGTTAAGCGAGGAATACAACGGCAATTGCTGTTGTTTTATCTGAAAAAAGTGCTAGTTAGGCTACCTAGGTGGTTGCGTATTTTATGATCATTATTAAGCTTTAGGATGTATAATATGCTTGTAATGTATCTTTTGTACTAACAAAAATATTCCTTCTAAGTAATTATATTTTGTAAAGAAAAAACTATGATTTGCGAATTTTTTTTAAATAACTATTTTTTTAATTAAATAAAAAAGTATTTAGTTAAAAATTCCTTAAATAATACAGGAAATCAAGGTTACACATTTCTTCATAATTGCCCTATATTATTTCTTCCATACTGTGTTTGTTAAGTAAATGTTTTCTTTGACCTTACTGTTCTGAAATGTTTAGTAAATTGCAAATCTTGTAAAATGTGATGTGTTGGATGCTAAACTGCTCCCAAAATTTTAAGTCCAAATTTTTCTATTCATTTTTTAAGAAAAACAACGGTTTAGAGATCAAGCAATCTGTGTTAATGTTAACATGTTGGCCACATTATATGGCTTGATTTTTCGTTTATTCCATACTTTGAAATGTTCATATGAATATTCTTAATATCAGATATTTAGATTCAAAGACATTTTGCTAGTTTTATTTAAAAGATGTCTGCATGTTTTTGTTGAACTGTTCTTTCAGTTGTCTGGGTAAAATTATTAATTCACTATGACTCTTCATTAATTTCTGCAAATCCCTTGTTGCTCAGATTTATTGAAATACAGGAACTGATGTATGGTCTGTTGTGAAAGATTGGAGAATAAAATTAAATAACCATACCAGTTTCTCAAATTTATAATTTCTTTCTCCATAATTGTAAATAAGATCTTTCTGATTAGTAATATATATATACAAATATACAAAGTACATTTGTTTTATCTTCTCATTTGATTGGTTATTGAGACTAAAGCCATTATATAATATTGCTTTAGTGGTAACAATTGTTGGAAACATTTGTGATGTGTCTACTGTATTACCAAATTTGTATTTTGCATGTTGTAGTGTTTAAAATGTTTAATTTTTTTGTCACAGTTGGTGTCAGCAGAAGGCAGTAATGTATCGGATGGTACATCGCAGTGCACTGAAAGTGTCACTCATTCAGACATGAAAGTTCCTTTGGACCGCCAAACAGATATGCAGTAAGTATTTTCTAAGTGTTTCAGTATGATAATACTTATGAAAGCATTTTCAAAATGAAAACAAATTTCAATCTTGATGCCAAATTTGGTGAGGGTTTAGCCTAAATATTTTTAACCACCTTTCTTGAGAAGTAATGATCAAAGGAGGTGTTATTTTTGGAGCATCACAAATGGGAATGAAAATAGTTGATCTTTTGTCCCCCATTCCTTGAAATTGAGACTAGAATCGTGATGTGTTTCATCCTTCAAAAATTAGCTTCATTTGAAGTCATTAATTATTACTGATTAGATGTTGATTTACTAAAATATGCCTTTCCTATTTCAGTATTGTGAATACAGTTCACAATCCTAGAACAACTTTGGAAGATACAACTTGCACGGAAACTGAATCCATCATTAGTTCTCGTCAAGGTAAGTTTTAAGAATAAATTGAAAACAAGGTGTACAGTTAAATCACGGTAAGTTCTGCAAAATTTGTTCTTTTATTTTAAAATTGTGGAAAACATGATAGCTGCTTGCTTTTGGCTGCTTATCATGCATGCATATGTTAGAACTTATTGCTTAAATAGTTTGTCATTAGTTGCTGGGATGAATTTTAGATTGTCATTTTCTGAATAATAAATGCATTATGTTAGTGTCTTATGAATTCTGACAGTTTTGTATTTAGCAAGGATAAATAGTAGTGTTAAAATGACTTGATTTGCATACATATGCTTCACAAAGAGCTTTGAAAACACCTCGGAGAGGACAAAAACTTATAAAAAGTTGTGAACTATTGTGTGATTTTAACAAGCTTACATCTGCTTTAGAATTTGAGTGTGCATTATTATTGGGTTTATTTTTTAAATTACAATGTTTCAAAAATTTGCACATTTTGTTTATTAATGAGTTCTAATTATATTTTCATTGTTTTATATATTATGTTATGGATGTATTCTGCATCTTCACAGTATTATGGCATACTTTGTAATATTGAGTTTTGCTTTTTGGTTTATTTCCTTTCATTGTAGGCCATCATAATATTCACAAAGGATCTAGGCACCATGGGGACAAATATGAAAAGTACAATAAATATAATGGTGAGTTTGAGATTATCAGAATGTATTTATACTAATGATATAGAAAAAAGGCTTACCCAGTCATGTATATTAATTTTTTTGCTTTGTTGAGTGTAAGTTTCATGACAAAAGCATAATCACTAAAAATAAAATGCGGAATGTAATTTATTGAAAAGGGAATGTGAAAATAATTTACACCCTGCAAAATGGCAATTGTTTTTGTTTCTGAAATGGCTTATGTTGCAGACAAAAAAGTGTGTATGTGTGTGTGTGTGTCATTTCTATGAATAGATATTTCAAAATTCTTAAAATTATTCATTTTTTAATGTTTTTTGTAATTTGAGTATTCCTTGTAAAATGTAACTTTGCATTTCCTCATCCATGATTAGGAAGAAGGATATGGTGTATTAGTTTATGATATTGGTAGGCTTGATCAATTATCTTTTCATCTGTTTATTGTAATTGATATTATTATAATAGAGTATTTGAACAGGATAATTACTGTTAGTACTGATGTACCAATTTTTCTTGATTGTGCCTTCGAATTTTGTGCAATTTGCAAAGAGTCTGTGTGAAATGCTTCCTTTTGGCTGTCATTTTGCACTTTTTTCGTGATTTTAGAGAGTGGCTTATATTCTTTAGCATAATCTAATGCATGTTGACTTGCACATTTTATTTTATACTTTTGGCTATGGCATGTTCGAAATTCAATACCACCTAGATTATTGTTTTTGTTCCTGTCAAAAGAGGACCCAGTATATTTTAATATACAGGTGTAAGTCATACTTGCGATAGTCTGGCCTAAAGCAGTTAGGGTGCATGCGGTATGCATTCATTATCAGATTTTGAGACATGTTAACTGCAAGCCAGGCAAGAGGTGAAAGAAAGAAAGAAATTGTTCTTGCTTAAAAATATGCAGAGAATACAATTGTAAAAGAGACTTTTAACTGCATAGAAAATATTATTGTTCAATTTTGTACCAAGGTTAATTCCCCATTGTCGTCTTAGATTTCCTTTCTAGAGAGAAAGATTTACAGTTTGTTTTTCTCAAATATAGGGCCCTCGCATAAAAAGACTGTCTGACCGCCCGCCAGATCCGCTTCCGCTCCGTCAAGCCTCATCCTCCCAAGTTGCTGTCCCTCCAACTCTGTCTGCTTACCTTAAAGTCTGCCTGTCGGTTCACCCTTCTGTCTGTGTTCTTCCGGCCATCTGCCCTCCCCTTCGGCTGATAGTTAGCATGTTCTTCCATCTGTCTGTCTGTTTATCATGTTGCCTGACTGCTTGCCCTTCGGCTGTCTGTGTAGCCATCAGTTCTTCTAACTATAAAGGTCTGCCTGTCCAAGCTCAGTTACTCTCCTTCCTTCTGTGTGTTTTTCCTTCCTTACATGTATGACTCTTCTCCTTTCCATATGTATTGTGCCCTTCTGTCTGTCTCTGTTTGCTTGGGAAAAATTATTTATAAACGAAATTTGTAGAGAATTTTATGACCTTCAAAATTATTTGGTATAAAATCTTCAAAATTATGAAAGTATTTGGAGGTGGAAAGCTCTGGGTTTTCTTGCTAATAACAATATAAACAAAATTAAAAAATAAAATCTTCTACCTTACCTTTTGCAAGGTGGACCCTCTTATGGCTCCCCATCAACTGCTTATGGCTCCCCATGCAACTGCAACGAGAAGGGAAATGGCTTCAAGTGGGAATTGCAGGGTAGTTGAAGATCTATAGCCAACAGACCCAGAATGCATGCCACAGTGGCAATGTGATTTACCTTTTGGTTTTCAGCGGTAGTGGACTGTGACCACAAACACACAAGACGTCTTGAATAGAATTCAAAAGCAATATAATAAATTTACTGATCTTAGAACTATGGATAATTAAATTGCAGTAATTGCAAATTCTGTTGCTGTCCATAACATAAAAGTCAAACCACAATGGCAGTGTGAAATTGCATATTTGCAACTGTAGTGCCTAAAAACAATATGTGAAAACAAGTGTGATACATCAAGAAATTTGTTTTAGGGATCCATATTTTTATTTGAATTTGGAATTAAAATTAGTCAAAAAGTGTTATGACTTATGAAGCATTAAAAATAAAACTAAAATTAAAAATATACTGTATGAACCAAGGGTTTTATTGTAAAGAACCAAGAAAAAAGGAGTATTTAAAAAAAAATGCATTTAGGCAGTAAATAAGTGTGAAGTCATTTAATACAAATATTAATTTATTCCTACAAATCAGCATACACTTCGTAGCAATTAAGCAAAAATAAAAGTACAAATATAGACATTAAAAGAAACAATACATACTGATATTTTGAAAACAAATATATGAATGTGCGAAAAGCAGAACGGTACAAGTGACCTTTTATAAATTTTGAGAAAAACATATATATTTTAGGCTATTTGTGGTTTTAATGAGCAATTGAAATGCTGTGGTTTTAATGATGAAACAAAGCACCACAATGTTACAGTATATTGATTTGATTAAAAAGATTTCTCAGAATTTATGAAATGTCACTTATACCATTCTGGTCTTCACTCATTCATATAATGCAAATAAATAAACAAAAAAAAAAGAAAAATGAAATAAAAATAAACGGACAAGTATAAAATATACATAAAATTGCCCATGCCTACTCCATACCCGTCCCTGTACTTAACTTCACTGCTCTGCATGTTCCTTTGGTGCCCAGTAATTTACACATTAATGGTAAGTATAGGCCCTGCACTTTGCCCATACTTTTCTTTGCCTTTTGTTATCCCGAAAATCATCACAGCACTTCACTGCTCTGTACACTTTTGCTCAAGAACTTTTGAATGCATAACATGCATGCTCCTGGAAGGTTTATTACCACCTCTGCAGGTAAATTGTTCCAGTTAACAATTCACAAAGCTGAATTTTCCCGTATCCATTCTTTGATTTCTGCATTTTTTGTGTGTGTGAGTGGTCACCCCTTCTTCGGTAACATGACATATCAAGTCTTCCATCGATAGCTTTCCATGCTGGTTTCTTTGTGTACGCCTTGAAGAGGGTACACAGTCGAGCTGGCTTCTATATATAATTAATCATTCCCAATTGACTTTCGTGCCATTGTTTCTGTTCGCAAATTTAGTTGCTTTTTTTCTGCACTCATTTTAATGTTTTAATCTGACCGTCTCTATGAGGATCTCAGCATGCTACTTCATATTCCATTCAGGGACAAATCAAGGAAGCCTTCTATATGGTAAATCTAACGTAATCACCCCAGCTGAGGTTGTTTTCAATTATTACAACCAAGATATTTACTGCTATGTAGTTCAGGAATGAAGTCTGTTAAAAGGAACTAAATTGAATGTTTTAAAAAAGTCTAACGATTGCATGAAGTCTCTCCTTGGTCAAGTGAATTGGTGAAGCAAAGAGTAACTAGCTGACTTACACAAGAATAGGTGTTAGGATCCAACTAGATTGTTATTCTCATTTCATTCATTATAATGTTCTAATAGTTAACATACTACTGCTGTTAAGCTAATCGGTCTATAGACATTAATGTATGATCTCCAATTCTAAATAGGAATCACTGTAGTGATTTTCCTGTCATGAAGGATATTACCATTATTAATAGTAACTTCAAGAATTCTCGCAAACCATGTAACAAAGTTCTTGCATAATCAGTCGTCCCCCCGGCATCGTAGAATTTTCGTAGGAATTCCCTCAGGTCCTGTGGATTTCTTTGTTACTGCAATTTTCTTCCGTAGGAGAATAATATTTGTTGTAAAAAGTTAACTTGTGTCTTTATTTTGTGAGCTTATGTTAAACAGTCATTCTTCGGAAGTCTTATACTGACACATAGTACAAATTAAGTTCATTATGTTGCAAATGGATCTCCCATTTCCTGTTTTGAATGCAGCTGTATTTTCTCTGTTTCCCTGGCTTTAAAAAAAAAAATATTTTTTAAATTTTTTTTTTTGTGAACTTGTAAAATTTCCCCCATCACTTGTGCTTGTGTAAAACCAAATTTAGACATTTTTCTTAGTCTCTAATACCTCTTTTGCCAAAACACAAATATTTTCCTTGTTCCTGCCTTGCTCATACTGATTGATTTTCCCACTTTTTGTTCCAGTCGTCTAATTTGTTTGTTAAAATATTTGGGATCTAGATTATTTTTTAATATTTTGTGCAGAAGAAAATACTTGATACTATCTAGTCTACTTTTCCATTTCTTTTTAAATGTTCATTTTGTTGCCATGTTTATTCTTTAGAAGTGACACATATATACACTTCAGCCAGATACATAAAATTTGTGAAATATATTTCGAGTGAAAATGCTTTTTATCTTGAAATGTCTGAATAGTGGAAAATGGCCTGTAACAAATTTGAAATTGTTTCAATGGATGTTTTGTTCTTCAGAATTGTGTCAAGTTAATGATATTTGAAATGCAGACAAGCCTTTTTTCTGCAATATTATTTATACAAATTGTTAATGTTCCTTATTTTTCTGAATTTTGAAGTAGATTTACTTTTGTTTTCTTTTCTTCTTCTTCTTCTTTAAAAAGAAAAATGATAGTGAAATTTCTGCATGAATAAACTAATCTTTTATTTTGTGTGAACATAATGTGTTTTTGAGAGTTAATCTACTTTTGAATTGAAGGTGGTTGTTCGAATTCCTTCATTTATTACACAAAATTTATGTGATGGAATAAGGTTTTCTTGGCAATTTAGATTCTGGTTATTCTTTATGGAATTGAGACATTTCTACTATGAGATATTCTTTGACTTCAATATGGATCAACAAGTAGTTGCTTATTTTGTTTTTTCATGGCTTCTTTTAAATTTCATTTAGTATCAAATTACTCGGACAACTCAAATAGTATTTTATATTTCTGGTTTGGTTCAGGATTTATGTTGCTGACATGAAACTGGAAACAACTTTCATGTTGTATTTCTTTTTACTCACTAACAAGTGAGTAATATTATTATATTCTTTATCGTAGATTTCCTATTGTTTGCTGGAAAATACCTCTTATGTTTTATTATTTTTCTTCCTAACAGAGATCCTGTATTTGAAAAAACATACTTATGTATGTGCTCAGCATTTACCTGCTATTTTTATGGTTAATATATTTTTGTTTAATTAAAAACATTGACCCTATTATGAAGACCGGTTCTTCTTGCTTCTTGAATATATAAATTCTTTCATCAAGTATACTCAAATTCACCTTCCACAAGTTGCTGTTCCAATTTGAACATTTCTCCCACTGTTCCATAAGTAGGGCACTGTTCTCTACTTTCCATTGTGTACATGCCAGTAGATTATGCATTTTAGAAGAGTATAAGATTCAGTTTATAAGTCACCTGATGTTTTGAATTCACATCCACATTTTTATTGTTGTCAATAACTTCAGTGTTAACTGTAAAATTGCTATATCACATTACTACAATATTATTTATTTTCAATACTTTTAGGCGTACGTATCAATGGCCATTCAAAACATCGTTCTGGTCATGGATATGAATCTTCATCGATGTTGAGTTCAGATTTGGAAACAACAAGTTTCCTTGAGTCTGAAGATGATGCTTCAAGTAGAATTACCACTACCACCGGAAGAGCAACAAATTTGTCTGTGGATAGACAAACATTGGGAACAGGTAACAATATTACTGCTCATGAAAAACAGCACCAAAGTGTAAAAAGAGGATCGAGAGTATTTGACCTGTGATTAATGTATAAAAACTATGAATGTTTATGAATTGAGTTATATATATTGAATTCAGTTTTAGGTAAATTATAGAAATTAACATGTTGAAGATATAAATGTCAATGTTGAACTCAAATGTTTGTACTGTGTAAACTTTAGATTAGTTTATTTTTTATTAAAAATGTTTTTAAAAAAATACAAAATTTTGTGAAATTTTCTGTATAGGTGTTGAAGTAGTACAACAGAATTCAAAGGTTGGGAGGAATTGACTTCTGAGAAAGGGAGAAAATAATAATTTGCATGAAGTATCAAATTTTCTTTTCTATTTGTACAGAACACAGCAGTGTGTCACGTCTTCAGTTGGGTCGTCGCCGACCACAACGTCGTCGCAGACATCGTGCTCCCCCTGCCATGTCACGCACATCTTCCTTCTCATCCATCACAGATTCCACCATGTCTTTGAACATTATTACTGTGACATTGAATATGGACACAGTTAACTTCTTAGGAATCAGTATTGTAGGTCAGAGCAACAAAGGAGGGGATGGAGGCATTTATGTGGGGTCCATCATGAAAGGGTAAGTTGTGAAAATGTTGTGATGAAATTGTTTACATAAATTTGAAGTGTCATTCTTTAAATGAAGAATATGTTTTCCTGTCAATGAAGTCTTACGGATATTTTAAAATGGAATGTCGTAAGTGACAAAAATGAAGTACCGAAATAATTACACTTATCTCCTACTATTACATTTTTGTTGTTGTTGTTGTTGCAAAAATTCTAGAAATGAAGGAATGCATTGTTATTTTATGAATGAGTAAATGGACACCTGACAGCAAAATGTGTTCTCTGTCCTATTTGTAGGGGAGCAGTGGCTATTGATGGTCGCATAGAGCCTGGGGACATGATCCTTCAAGTAAATGACATAAATTTTGAGAACATGTCGAATGATGAAGCAGTGCGAGTGTTAAGAGAAGTGGTGCAGAAACCCGGGTGAGTACTTGCATGTGCTATGAAGGTTTTGGACAGGTTGCTTTTATGTATGTTTATATTATGTACATCGGTTTTAAAGAAAAATTATTGCAACTCTAAAAAAGTTTTGAGGAGAATCGATTTAAAGCGTTTCAAACATTGAGTTCTACATAAATGTGATGATGGATATATATACATACACACACATATATAATAGTGGATGGATGAAGTATTCTGTTTACAGATAAGTGATTTGTCATAGGTAGGATGAGCAAATGTCAGAATTATAAATTAAAGTGCTTTGTGTTTCTTTTCCCCTAGCAATGTCTATCCATTGTAATTAACATAGTGTAATCCAGGAACATTTTTAATTTTGGAAAGTGTGAAGAAGAAACAGAAAGAGTCTTCATGCTTTACTACAGAATTCTAGTCCTGGTTAAGCACAAAAATATCAAAATGTAAATTTTTAATTTATTCATTCATGTCATACAAAGATCTGTTATAATGTATATAGAAGATGAAAGAGATGGCATTCTTGAAACAAAAATTATTTATTCTTGTGTAATAAACATATTTTCTTTTGGGTGAAATGAGCTATGCCTCATCCAAAATTAGTTTTTTAGTACAAGTTCTCAGCAGCAACTTGCTAAATATTGCGATGTCCTTACAATTCATACACTGTGCAAGAATAAAATACATTGATAACAATTAACTCGGAATCATAAAAAACTGTATTTCATTATTAAGTATGTGGCAATACAAGTACACTTCAAGCACACACACCTTTTCCATTCCACAAAAGTAAATTGTGAAGTGGAACTGGGAAGTCATATAAGTATCACAGAATAAAAAATGCATACTTTTTTTTAAAATTTAATGTGCTCTATGTGCTAGTTACGTGGAAAAGGAAGTAAGTCACGCAAACCTCTTTGTAGTTTCCAACTCTCTCCAATAGATTGAGACTGACACAATTCCAACAGTTTTTCTGTAAGGAGCAATACAAGTGCCAGCACGCTCTGCAGAACTGTTTACCTGGCAATTGACCGTTAATTTGCAGGAAGGTTAACAAAATGCAATCAACAAATGGTATAATAGCAAAACAGTGTATTGTTAACTGAGAACATCACATTCACAGGTGTTCGTATGTTTGTGACTGAAATAAAACCAGCGAAACTTCTGCCCTCAGCTACAGTATTACATGATTTTGTCTGCAATCTGAAGCCAATAATTTAAATAATATTATGAAGTTTATAGATAAACAAGGTTTTATGGATACCAGTTTCATCCACTTCTCCTGGAACTTTCAAATTATGGTATTCATGGAAGTGGTGGAGGAAATTTCTATCAGTGAAGCAATGCACGTATACAGTGCTAACAATAAAAGGGGCGAAGAAAGTAAAAGATCTTTTGACTTTGAAGATCACCCAGTCCCTGCCCAATGACAGAAAAGCAATAAAAATCATAAAATAACAGCAGAGAAGAAGAAATATCTTCTGGCAGTACTGGAATATATGTATCGAAGTATCATGACTTTTATAAAGGACTTCGTAAGCAAGAAATGCTAGGAAACTTAAATAAAAATTGTTATGAATAAATAAAATTAAATCTTTTTGCTAATATACTTTGTTTACTTTCTGTCTTGAGTTGTATACTACAGTATTTTCTTCCTTTGTAAATTATGCATAATCATAAATTATATTGTTTATTGTCGATATCACGCTCCCTGCTCCTTACACTTGTGTCAATTTCTGAAGACATTTTGCCTGGCACATCGTTTCCAAAAACTGTAAATTTGTTGTATTTTTATATCTGTGAGAAAGACTGTACTACACTGCTCACTATCATTATCTTTTGTTTAAACTAAATAATTACTGGACACCTTCAAATTGTAATAAAAAATATTATTTTCAACGTAATATACTATTGTTTTCTTGGCTTCGTCAAAAAGTTTTCTTTTTGCACTTACAGTGTTTCCCAGTTACACTTCACAAATATATTTTCGAATGTAATTAATTGATAGTAAATTGAGTGTATTTGTTACTTGAACAATTCTGTTTATTTTAAAAGTGAACCCACGGGTTTGATTTTGTTAGTATTGTAAGTTCTAATCTGGGAATGAAGGGAATAGTTTTTTTAATGAGGAAGCTCATAACCTGTGCCTGTCAAGTACCACCATGATTATTTTCTTCGTGTCCACCAATCAAGACAAACTAGGTGTCGTTCGACGTTCCTCAGTCTTTTGTTGGGAAATTTATGATTTGTGTTGGCATCCATCCAGAAAATTCTAAGAAATTTCCAAAAGTGTGTGTTTGCGTTTTAGAGCTGCCATCTAATGGTGGCCACACAAACCACATGCACCCAGTTGATAAGTCGTTATATATTGTATTGCCTGCACAATGCTGTTTACAATGTGCAGAGCAGGGCTTGCATCACTGAAAGGAAAGGTTCATTGTCAATGTTGTCACCCCATAGGTTAACTATCATTTTATAGGATATTTTTGTTATATTTACCATTTACGATAGTGCTGATGGGATAATTTCAACTGCGAAATTGTATTCTAATTTAAATTTATCAGAATGGAATGGTATGCTCTAGAAAAGGAGCTTGCAAATGTACAAAGTTTCTTTAATAAGCTGCCTGATAGTACATTGAAAGAATGTACTTCAGAACAACCCTTCTGGAAGCATTCAGACAAGATTCTCCAACACCGTATTCTGGGGCGGGTAGTGGTTATAGCCCGAAAGAACATCTGACAACAAGACTTGCAACCAAGTTTGTTTGATTGTTTTTGTTTTTATAATTTATTATTATAGAACATTCTATGGACCTATTGGAAGAAATGTATTATTTACTTTGCCTGAAGTGTTAGAACTGTTTTTAACGAGAAATTATTGTGAGCTCGTGCTTTAGGGACGACTTAATTTACATTATGATGTAGAACAAGAAAACAGAATATTATATAAAATCATTACTAAACAAGTCATAATTATGTTCCTGACTTGTTATCAATAGCAGTGTTGTTTACATTAAGGCAGCGTACAAACTGTTTACAAATAATTTTTTTATTGTTTGCAAAAACATACAGGATAAGTCACATTACTTTAGCGCCTCCTGTAGTTTTTGAATAGTTGAAGTTATTGCAATGCAGTTTTCATAGAAGTGCATGAGGGAATGGAGCTAGTTTATACATATGTTCATTTTCATTTTATCACCTAAATTTTTTTAGGGATTGAGGTAACTTTCTTTAAAGTTTTTTGTTTTAATGAAACTATACATATTTTAGTCTATCATGATAGGAGTAAAAAGACAAATCCAATGATAAAAATATTGTCGTATGTTAGATAAGCATTTTTTTTTTTTTAGTAATTTTGATGTTTTGAGACTTGTTTAACGAATATTGTAATGCTCCAAGCACAGATAGCAGGAGAGCGCTGTGTGACCTTGGGTGGTGGACTATTACATTCAAAATATCCGTGAAATAAGAGTCGCTAAAAGATCAAAATTGCTCAAAAAAATGTTGCAGATTTGTTGCACGACTTGCCTAGTGTAGAACCAGTATATCACCTTTTTTACAAACACATTTCATGTAACTGGGGCTGGCTCTCGTATCTCTTATACTTAGTGGTTTCGAAGAAATTTTATTTTGATTTTCTGATTTTCTCTATTTAGCCAGCATTTGTTGATTTTCCCTTGGAAGAAGTAGTAATAGTTGGCCTTCTTTGCAACTGCTCGAGTAACAACCTTTGCTCCAAGTTCTTTATGTAGGTACTCTCATTGATGCAAGTATGGTTTGCCATTTCTTTAATAAATCACTCTCCTCTTGATTGCAACAATATTTTTAAGATGAGACTAAATGACAATCAGCCATATATTTATCATGTTTGTATACCGTGAAACGGTAAGTGTTTTTCACTATGTTATGGTATTGTTGTAAATCCTCTTTGGCTACATCTTGATCCATATCTAAATTCCCAGCCTATCCTTCAACATTATATTCTCATTCACTGTCTGAATGTTCTTCAAAATATCGTTTTCTTAAAAAACTAATTGTATCTTTCCTTCATTTGCAATTTATAGATCAAAACTGTTACTGATATTAAGAATATTATAAGAAGGGGAATATCTTATATTATTATAACAACTACAGACACAGAAAGCACATATGTAAGCTAAGGTGCAAAAAAGAGCAATGGCCTGAGCCTTTCTGGGAATTGTACATGTGAGCGTCATCAGATGCGCAGGGTTTGGCAATCCCACATGTCACACTCCAAAGGAAAGAGGGACCATGTGACCTAACGGCCTCCAGCTTATATGGTAGCAACCTTGCCACCGGATGCAAAATCCTAAAACATAGGATGTCACTAGATCTTGTAAACTTCCACCTTCCTCAGCGAGATATTGAGTTCTTAAAACTCAATGGGTCGACTAGACCCATGTTCATCTGATGATGGGTAAATTCATAAATGACTATTTTTTACAATCTTCGTGTGAGGGTGGAAAAAACAGATAACCAGAGTTTGTCAAAATACTTTAAATTTAGTATTTAAATACTTTGCCAAAATACCTTGTAAATAAGTATTTAAATACATACTCAATATGCATTAGGTTTTATTTTGCTAAATACATACGTCTTTAAAATAGTTGAAACACTCAAAATACAGGAAACACACTTATATTATCTTTTTTATTGCAACAATATACTATTGCAATCTTGAATTACAATAAATTGGTAATTGACGTTCATACAAATTTCTGAATAATAACTAACTATAATGTATGTGTATTCTTAATGTAATTAAACCAAAATTAAATGCAGTAAACAAAAAAAATTCAGGCATATCTGCGTTAATAGTTCCACAAACTTTGAAATGAGAGCAAAAATAAGACCCATGAATTGTATTTTCATAAAGTATTTTAATATCTTTTTTTTTTAAATACACCTATTTTATGTATTTAAATTCTGCCCAACCCTGCTTTTTGTTTAAAGTTTATTTTTATTTAGAACTTGCTTAGTAAAAATTTTTAACACATGAAAATAATTATTTTTAAAATGTTTTAAGCATTGGTGTTGCCACATTCAGCTAGTAACAAGGCTCTTTGTAGATACAGTTAAAGCAGGCCTATTTAGGTTAAGGAGCCTAATTTTAGGTAAAATTAATGCTAGTAGGACTATTTTGTGATGCTAACCTATGGTGCAATTATAGCCTCAATGTGTCGCTGCATGCTCTCTACACTGGCATTTTGTTGCAGTTCAATGTTGTGATGCCATTCATTGTTAAGGATTTCAATTAACTAGCTGTTACCCTTCGTTGAGATCTCAGGCCAAACCATGACACAAACCGCTGTTAAACGCTCTCCACTAGGCAATCTGGGTGGAACTGTTCCCCAGGCTTTAAAAATATAAATAGGTTGTATTACTCGACTCCAATCTGCAACAATCATATTTCAGTGTTGTCGGCCCCTTGCAGTTGCTTTTTCGTCATGGCCTGGGTGAGGCGGCTGTTTTTTGGTAGGTCCTCTGATGAGGTTCTCTTTGGCTAACAGGCTGTCCTTTTGGAAACTGTTACTTCCTCGTCGTTTGTCCTTGTAGTCAGATGGACAACACTCTTTATGATTTTTGAGGCAGATATGCCTGATCGGTATGAAGATTAGTGATTCTTTTCCCTCCACATTTACCACATCTCTTATTTCTTAAATAACTCAGGCATCCGGTGTTGCCACACAAAATAATGGTAATGATAACAGTAATACTACAAATCTTATCAAAACCAAATCCTTTGCTTAAAAAAACAAAACTATGGTGCTACAGAATGGTACAGACTTTCTCACATTAGTTTTCTACTTTCTTTGGTCTGGGCTAGATTTTCTTTTCAGTCATCCATCCTGATCCCAGCTGCTATTTATCGCCGTCCAAACTACATTTTTTTTCAATTTTCTCAATTTTTCGGTTTCCCAATGGTAGATGCAAAATATTACTTCAAGAATGTTAGTTAAGAGTGAAATCTCGGCAATTTTGGTAGAGAAATTTTGACTGGTTTTTACAGAAAATATGTTAAGCTTCGCTATGAATGCGAAATTTGAAGCTCTTTTTCACAGAAAACTTTAGTTTTCAAAGAACATAATTTGAAGTACTTGATCTCACAAATATAAAAATGTTTACAAATCACTGGTAATGTGCATTTTAACGGTGAGAGATATATTTCAAACAATTACAGTTCTGTTTTTATAACAAAAGAAAACTGCAAAATTTGTTTTACGTCATGTTAAACAGTGAAATTATCACTATCTGTACGAAAAGACTGAAGAAAAAAATTGTAATGATTTTTTTGAGAAAATGATATTTGAACATGCAGAGAATGTGGAATTTTGAGCTCGTTTGAGAAAACTTCAGTTCCCAAGAAACTTTTGAGACATCATTTAAAGCACATGTACCCGTAAATGCAATAATGTAAAGTAATCGCTGCTAATGTAAATATTAACATGTTAATGTAACATTAGTGAGAGACAAGTAAAGAAATATATTTTTACTTTCTCTAGTAGAGAGAAAGTTACGTAATGGTGTGCGAAAAACTGCGAACTTTCGCCAGAAAAAACTTATTACAGGGCCCTGGTAACACAAAAGTTGATTAGTTTAGTTGTCAAATTTTGAGAAAAAATCCTCTAATACGTGGTTAGTGGGTCCTTGATACCGAAAAATTGAACAACGGCAAAAGGTCTCTGTCTGTTTGTGAACAACGATAGCCGCTAAACTGTTCAGCCAGTTTTCTCCAAAACTGATAATCCTCAATCGATCGATATCGCGGCCCCTTTAATTTGAAACTGATATTTTAATTTTGGGGACCCTGGGACTTTTTCCAAAGTTTCAAAAAAATGGCTCCATTGTTTTTTTATATTTATTATTGTTGTTATTATTATTATTTTGTTGGATATTGAGAAGGATGTTTTAGAGAATATTCAAATATTCTTTGGAGTATTCCTACAACTAAAATATTTAAGATAGAAATTTTTACCCTAGATTAAATACGTTATTTAAAAATATAATTTGAAATAAGGTCATGTACAATTTTCAAAAATTTGAGTACTTATCATGTAATTTTGCGTGAAAATATGGACGAGAAAGTATGTGTTGTTTTACCCCCACTAGTTGTAATTTTTGAAGGAAAAATCAAAAGAATAGAGCAAAGTGGCGTTTATGTCATATCATTGAGTACAATTAGCACTCTCCCTACCATAAGTTTAAAGGAAAAATTTGGAATAGTTTTTGAGAAAATCTTGCTTTTGTTATTTTTAAAATTGCACATATTGTGCAAAAATTCTTAAAAGTTTTGAAATGTACATGACTTTAATGAAAGAAAAAATGATGGACAACAAATTTCATTTGAAAAATAAATCTCTATTACCAATTTTGAAGTTGTAGGAAGACGCCGAAAAAAATTCAAACATTTGCAATTTTAGAAAAATCAGAGTTAGCAAAAATTGGACTGCTTCTCTTAAATTTGTGCTCTTAAATATTTTCTGTTCTTAGACGCTTTTTGAAATTATTGCAATTGAATGTTTCTTTCCTAGAGAAGTAAAAATGATGAATAATTAACATATAGGTATTACTTAATGTTCCTAGTCTCTGAAAGAAATTGGGTCTGGGAAATGAAAATCAGACTTTGCTAAACAGTTCATTATTTAATATACAATAAATGTCAAGTGTCAATCTCAGGTGATGAGTGTTGTCCATTGTATATTTGCGTTTAAGGTAATTATGGTGAGATAGGAAACTGTATAAAGATCTCTCAGCACAAGTAAAAGTATTTTAATCCTTAGTTCCTTTAATTTTAATAAACACATTTGTGTTTTTGTCCGAGGTAGAAGCTCTTGTATTCGTGCTTGTAGTCTTCGATAATAGATAAATGTACTTAAATACAATCTCTAAACAATTGAATATCATAATAATGTGGTTCTTTTACAGACATGTTAACTGTTATTTATTCATGAATATCAATCTTTGTATATTCTTTTTCATCTTGTTTGTTACCCATTTCATTTAAAAAGGTAACTTCCCATGTTAATAGTTCTGCATTTTTGCTTTATTCTTAGGCCTATCAAATTGGTGGTTGCCAAATGCTGGGATCCAAATCCAAAAGGTTATTTCACTATTCCACGCACTGAACCTGTGAGACCTATTGATCCTGGAGCATGGGTTGCACATACTGCAGCTATTCAAGGTACTCCAATAGGTACTACAAATTGCTATTCTTATTATATTATTATTGGAAATATATTTTTAATTAAGTACAGAATGAAATGTAAATTATTATGCTTTATTTCTTATCATTATTGCACATTTTCTGCATGTAACCACTGCTGTTAGTTGATATTATCTAAATTCATTAAGTAAGTCACTTATTGTTGCAAGAAGTTTGTGTAGTATTTCTTGTAATTTTGAGAAAGGGAAACTTATCAAATAAATTTATTAAAAATGTCAGCTTACATTGCTTTCTTGCTCTTCTCCCATTTCATGAAATTACTTCAGGCTAATCATCGAAACTATGTTTTGTTAATGAGTTTCTATATTTTTTAATTTTGTATTTCAGGTGAATCCTTTCCGGTTAGACCTCCATCTGTGACAACATTAACTTCCACAAGTTCTTCAATCACCTCCAGTGTTCCTGACACAGAAAGTAATTATTAAATGCATTTGAGTTTGAATTCTCTCTATACTTATATTTTGATTCAATAATTATGTTTTGCTGCATTAGATTCTTATTTCTGATCATGTGAACAAATGTTCATAGGACCGTTTGAAGACTTACATTTATCAGTCAATACTGATATGCGAACCATTGTGCGAGCTATGGCTAGACCTGATTCTGGTTTGGAAATACGTGATAGAATGTGGCTGAAAATTACAATTCCCAGTGCATTCATAGGTAAGATAACTTGCTAAACCTTGTGTTTTTTATCATCTAGTGTTGATAATTGAATTTGGCTTGGTCTGGATAATCATATCCTTTCAGTGAAATCCTAATCTTAGTCTGATCGTTAAATTTAGTGGGGGTTGTGTGTGGGTTTTTTATTTTTTCATTATTATTATTATTGTTGTTATTCTGAAAATGTTAGGCATATCACCAAGGTAGCCAAAGAAAGACCTTCAGAAAACCACAAACCAGAGCACACTATTTGGGAATTGGAAAAAGAAATCACACCCAAACTTGAAGGCATTTAGCTCTGGACAAAATATTTGGGGTTTCCCTGTTGATCATAAAAAAGACAAAATGGCAAAGAAATGAGAAGCAATTTAGACCAAATTGAAAACTATGCTGAACTGGAAGATCAACAAAGAAGAGGTGAAAATAGATCTGGCCATAAAGAACGTTGTGCTTGAAAGCATCCGGGCCCAATGACTTGAAAAATGTAATGATAAAGAAATTAACAAGAACCTACAAACAATTTATTTAGAGTTACACTGATCATCAATACACATTGGAAAACCCGGAATTAATCCCTCTGTTGTTGGGAACCGCCCACCTATTTCCCAAAGAGAACACCAACAGAGATTCAGTAAAACACTACCCCATAACTTGTCTCCCAGTACTGTACAAACTATTAACATCCATAACCAACAGAAATATGTACCAACACCTTGACGATGACAAAATGAACAAAACAAAAGGAGGGCTGTAAGGGATCACAATAATGCAAGAAATAACTTATAGTAGATTCCATCATTAACAAAATTGGGAAGCAGAGGTAGGTGTCGTTATACACTGCTAGACTATGAGAAAGGTATTGAGAGTATCCCACTTGCCTGGCCTTGTGAAGTGTTGGAAATCTGTGTAAAACAATTCCCTAAGTATGCAATGGAGCACTGGTCTTCTAAAGTGCAACTAAGTGCTGAAAAAATGTTTGATTTGAGGATATTAAAATCAAGAGGGAAATCTTTCAATAGGCTGCCCTCAGTCCTTTGTGGTTTTGTCTTGCAGAGAAACTGCTAATAAGGGTGCTGAATTCAGAGTGGCCAGTAAACCTTAGAAACACCTTGGAAACCAGGGAAAAAACTAGAGTTTGATCCTAAGTACTATTTATGAACTTTAAAAAAATTGTTGTATTGCAAAATTGATGTTATGAACATTTTGAAAATGCCCAGAATGTTACAAGCAAATTTGAAGATTGGTTTATACCAAAAATTCAAAAGTTTAGTGAAAATGGGTATCTTTCAGTGTGATCATGCATACTTATTCCTATTTCTGAGTAATAAATCAAAAGAAAATTAGCAGTTTTTGAGAATTATTGAAAATGGAATATGGACGTAAGAAAATTTTCAGTTTCCTCAAAATTAGTAATGTCTCGTGTTTAGTCAGATCGATAGCAAAATACCCACTTTGAAAAAATATGCTTACTTCCATGTTAAAAAGTAATATTGTTCATGGGAGGGCACAATTTTTGAAAAAAGATATATAGATTAAGGTATCTTAAAACCTGCATCAGTCCTGTCATCAACTTTCTGGCCACTACCCCCCCCCCCCCCCCCACACACACACACACACACACACAATTTTCTTAAAACACTTCAAGTGGAGTCTGTTTAATTATCAGTAACCTAGAAAAAAAGTTGGTGTTTTGTTCAAAATTCTACACTCCAGTACTCGATTGTGAGAGAAAATACTTGGATAATATAGTAGGGTTGCTAACGAGCAAAAATAAGTGTTGAAATGTGTGAAACAGACCTTGGAAAGCAGGGAACGAAAGTTGAATTCCAAAAAGCCAGATCACTGGTCACCCTGTAAATTGACTGAAACAGACAGGAGCACAAGAAAGTCATCAGTTTTTTATAGATTACTTTAATTGTATGTTGAAAAGAAAAAAATCATCGTAGATCATGATGGAAAATTCAGCAAGAACACATATTCACAAGAACACAATTCAACCTTAACAAGTGTAGAATTAGCAGAGTAAAGGATAATGGGTTGAACATTGTCGATGCAAAGTAAATAAAGAACAAGTTATAATGATTAAAGTAACGGCTGAAGAAGAGACATAAATATTTAATCGTGATGAATACCAACTACTTCCAGAGTATTGATGCCATTTTGCAAACAGAGTTGAGTGCACCCAAAAAAGTGCAAGTACAGTGCCATACTCTTAAACACTGTCTTACATAATTCGTGATCCAGTCATGCTTGAGACAATTTCATACAAGTGCCACAACTGTTGACACAAAATTCACTAGATGGCAGTTTAGTATGACAAGTTTGCGCTTGTCATGAACCTAAAGGGTTTGTCAGAGAAGTGAGTCTTGAATTAAAGTACAGAATGTGAAGTTAAAAACACTGACATACCATAACAAGGAGTGCAAATTATGAAAAAGTGTAGAAGATTAGTGAAGTTTACCTTATGCTGGCAGAAATCTTATATTACGAATTTCCAATCAAAAGAAGACCAGACACCTCTCACATGTCCAGAGAGTGTGCAATTAGTTTTGTTAGATACTGTAAGAGGTTACTTGTCAACCTTTCTTAAGCTGGCACTATCGTAATCAGTTATCACAAAAACAAATGTACCACAATTTAGAAATATTTAATTGGTAATTAATTATCCAAATATTTGTGTAATTGTGATGTCCCTGCCACAATCAGTTACCACAAAAACAAATATGCCACTCTGTAGAATAATTTAATTGCTAAATAAGTACACAAAAATAATTTAAATGTTCTTCAAACTTCTGAGTATTTAATGGTGAGGTAGCCCTTAAATCTTAAGCTGGCACCACCACAATTGCAATACAAATATGCCACCATGTAGAATGATTTAACTGTTCTTCAAACTTTGTGTAATTATGGTGAGTGGCGAGGCAAGGAGCTGGCTGTGAATGGAATGGAATGAAATGAAATGAAATGAAATGACTTGTATTTAATAAATGCGGGGGGGGGGGGGGGATTCTATTAGGAACTCCTGTTGCTATTTGACTCCTGTTCTCAAAGGTTGATTGATATTTTATAAATTCCTTATTACATAAGTGTTATGAGACATATCTGTATTAATGTATATTACTGCTTAAAACATTCAATTTGATACAATTTAACATGTCTTTTTTGAAGTAGTCTTCTAAACATTCCTTATTTCTTAAATATATGTAATTATTATGATGACTAAATATTTATGGTTTAAGTTAAAAATGTGACAACTGCTCCATAATCACCCACATTACTTCATTCGCACGTATTTCATATAAATAGTGAAAGTGATTACTGTGTGATGTGAAAAACAATCCGCATCGCTGTACAAGGCACCAAGTGAACATTTCACAAAGCCACAGGGATACTAGTGGGCACTAGCTTCATTACTCATTATTCTTGCACTCTTTGGTTCAGTGAGACTGCCACAGTTCCTATCAAGTTCCAGTGGAAGGCATTACCTACCAAAAGAAATTATACAATCTGATTACTGAATCAAACACAGATTCCTTGGGCTCCTCTAGGATGACATCTTTCTCACTTAGCAGTCATCTAAGTTGGTGTATAGTCAGCACATCTAATATGGATGTATAGGTGTGATAAACGTCAACCGTATATCTGAAATGATTAAACATGGGAAGTATAGGAATATAGCTGGGACTTACAAACATCAACACACAAAAGTGAAAAACCTACGAGTGTGAAATGTGTAAATGAAGTTTTACTGCAATTGGTTAGTATAAATGGTAACATCAATTATGAAGTGATACCAATAAGACATTGTCAGCAATGTGGCCCTTTGTGGCTTTCAGCCAATTTATTCACTAAAAACATATTTTGTCAAATAAGCAAGTATTATTTTGCCTGTCTTTTGCTGATGAATCCTTTCCCTGTTAATACGTATCTTTGTTAGTATTATTCATTTCTCTATTGGTCTTATTACATCTTGTTACATGAATAAATAAGACTGAAAAATTTGTTTTTTATTCAGAGAATAAAGAAGGGCAAAAATCTTTTTAGCATGATCTTCTTTTTGCAAGTATTTTACAGCTCTTGTGGGCTTCTCTCACATTCCAATCTCCATACCCCTCTTATCATCCCAGTCATTCTCTTCTAAAAGTCTTCTTTGCATATCTTTAAAAATATGATTCTGCCATTTTTTCTGAGACTTCATCTTTTTCTTCTAATGGAAACCACTCACAAACCTTTCTGGGGCAATGTCTCATAATCAAGCCTTTTCACATTATCAAACCATTTCAGCCTTGGTGTTTCCAATTCATCAGCAATTGCTTTTTGAACCTGCATTTGCTTAATTATGTTGTTGAATAAAAAAGTATATTCAGTGGAATCTTTTTAGAACATTTTTCAAGGGATTGAAAACTTTGAACCTGTTAACTTGTATAGGTTTATCCACAGTTGCACAATTTGTATTTCCTATTTCCTTCTTTATTTCACTATAAAAGGGAAGAGAATAGAATTTATAGATAAATAAAACATACTACTTGGGATAAACGAATTTATCTGGAAATAACATATTGAAGAAAAACTAAATTACATACAGAGAAATGTGGAGTGTTGTTACTGCAGAGGCCAAAAATTAAAAATTGAGGTGGAGCGTGGTGGAGCCAAGATTTTTAATTTGGACGAGGCTTTTCTACATTTCATTTCTTTTAATGCTTGTAATAATTATTCTATTGTTAGTGGATCAATATTATCTTTTGTTCTTCATGTTTTTCCTTTTCTTCCAGTGGGTTGAACCATAGATTATTATAGTGTTGTAGCCATTTCTCTTCATCTATAACTTTCAATTGAACGGTATCTTTTTCTTTTTGATAGAGTTGTCTCATTACTTTACAGGCTAGTACTTGCTTCCCATTAATATCATTTTCTATTCTATTTATGAAGTGATCCCACACCTCCTGATGTGCTCTACGAGACAGCTTTCTGGTTTCATTTCTATAGCAGTTGTATTCTTTCTTAGTTTCTTCATTTCGTGTTTGAAGATATTCCAGAATGCTTTCTTTTTCTCTGCCACTGCTGCTTTAAGTTGTTCACTCCATACTCTGAATCCTTTCTTTTTCATAAACTTCTTTTTCTTCCGAGGCTTGCAAAAGCTGCGTTTTCTATGCAGGTTTTAATATTTTCCCATCCTTTCTGTACTTAATCACTTGTTGGTATATTTTCTAAGTCATTATCTAGTCTCTGTTGATGTAGCTTTTTAATACTCTCTTCTTGTAGCAGATATACTTGAAAACCTTCTTCTACATTGTTTTTATTTTTGGAGCTTAGATTTTTCCATCTACTTAGTAATTTAATAGTTGAGACAACCAAATAGTGATCTGAGTATATATCTTTGCCTCTATAAACTCTTGTATCTTGAATTAGGGCTGATAATTTCTCGTTAACTATAACATAATCTATGAGTGATCTCCATTTATTTATGAATATCTAAATAATGTGTTCGTTATTTTTAATTTATTATAGGTGGCAAAATTCCTTAATTCTATACCATTATTATTCATTGTCTGCATGATCTCTGTTATTAATTTGGGAAATAACTTTCTGTAGATTTTCATAAAAAGTTATAGTTTCTTCTTTTATCCCTTCTTCTAGGGCATATACTCCGATCATATTTAGATGCCCTCTCTCTATTTTTAATCTTACTGTTATTATTCTTTCATTTACATAACAATAACTTACAATTTAGAGGTTCATTTCAATCAATATTGCTACTCCACTACTTGCTCTTTGACTTTTGTCTACTCCAGAATAGATCATTGTCTAATCGTCAAGATCTTTAGTTCCTTTAAGTTTTTTCTTCCTTTCTGTTGAAACAACTATATTAATGCTACATTCCTTTAATTATCATTGAGTTCTTTTTCTTTGGTACCTAAACCTCTTACGTTCCATGTGGTAACTTTTAGTCTATCCTTTATTCTGAATCGCTTGTCCTTTTCTAGCTTGTTGTGATATGGGACTTTTCTGGCTTATCTATGTGAAGATTTTTAGTAATTGAAATGTTCCCTGTCCACGCTACAGGCGCCGTGCAGGGTAATCCCAGTAGTGGGGCTACCATTTCACTGCTTCTGAGCCAGCAGGATTTGATATCAGGGTTTTCTCCCTTAGGGAAGTCGGTTTCACCTGGAGAATCTCCCCTTTGAGGGGCCTTCTTCCGCCAGTTTCATCTTCTTCAATACTTCACAATATTCGTATACTGTAATTTTAATTCCCCTGAACCTAAAGATACTTTAAGAAATGACGTTTGATGCAGAAGTTGGTGTGACGACCTTCAGATCGTCAGTACTGGAGAAGAGTTTCATTTTGGTGGAATGCAAGGAAAATGAGGTTAATTTACCTAATACACATTTTTTAATTGTGCTACTAATATTACAATTACAATTATTATCCCCAAAACTAATATGAGTTACTTTTATTGTGAATTGTTTGAATTTATTTGCACAAAACATCGCCAGTTTTTTTAATAAACATTTGATGAAACAATGGTTGTTTATTTATGTAAGGATGTTAAATTTCTTAACATACAGGTAGGTGCAAGTGCACTTAACAGACCTGTAGGGTTCCATGTTAACAGGGGTTAAAGATGCATGTGACTGACAAACAATAACTAGTATCCTGATTATCAAATTCAAAGTAACATGACGAAACATTCAGGGTGAAGATGACTCAGATCCACAGAAAACATTTCTCTGTGTCTAATAAGACAAACTACACTTGTGAAACACATTTCCTACAATCTTTGAATGTGCTAAGTAGGAGTATTAAATTTGGGAATGAGTAATTAAAGGGCATTGGAACTGGAGTTTAAAAATATGAATGTGCTAAATGAGAAAGTACGGTAACAGGGAACATGCTAATAAGATTCCGCTATATTTCTGTAATTGGTTTAAGAAAGCAACCCTTTTTAAATGAAATTGTATGTTTTCAGGCTGTGATGTAGTTGATTGGTTGCATAACCATGTTGATGGTTTTGTGGATCGTCGGGAAGCTCGTAAATATGCTTCGCAGATGCTTAAAGCTGGCTACATTCGTCATACTGTGAATAAAATAACATTTTCGGAACAATGCTACTATGTGTTTGGAGATATTTGTACTGGTAAGTTTTTTTTTTTGTACATACTTCATTGCATTTTCAATTGGAAAATTATGCTCACAGTAATTTTTCTTAGAAATAAACTGGTTTGTTTGTGCAGAAATTGACACTATACAGAATACATTGAACTTGCACATTGCTACTTTTCCTTAACTTCATTGTTTGAGTGTTCTAATAAGAAAATTATCATGTGAGGATTCATAGTTGTTTTGTTTTTTGTTTGTTTGTTTTTTATTTTTTTAAATTGTTCCTCTTGAGTACAGAAACACTCCTGTGGGGAGGGTAACTGTACAAGTGCTATGAGTGAGCCTTTGGCCATGAAAGGCTCCCTTTTGTTAAACTGTACCTTTACTTCTTTCAGCAATGTCAAACTTGAAACTTCATGAAGACTGTGTGTCAGTGGACCATGACACTGTGGGTCCACTGCCTCCCCCAAGCACCATGCCACCCACGTGGGGCAGTTCCCACATGCCTTACTCTGGCACATACCTCCCACACACAAGTGCGGGGTATGCGCCAATGCCTTTTAACTACACAAATGAACCGTCAGTGTACGGATACACAAGGGAAGAAAGTGTCCACAGTGGCTCTGGTGAGTAATGTTCTGTGTTGGAAAAAACAATGCGTTGTGAGATTTTCTTAGAACCTTTGTTTAACTAACTTGTGTAGATTCTTTTCTGTGATTTTCTTTTCTTTTTCCTTTCAATCTGCAAATTGTGTGTTTTAATTTTTGAGGAAAATTAAAGTATATTTCATTGTTGACTTAATACCTTGTGTATAGTTGATTGAAGATACTGGTGTGATAAAGTTTCTTATTCTTTCTTGGGTCTTTAAACATGGGAACAATGTGTGTGGAGCAACAGATCGAAAAGTATGAACTCTGCAATTAATTTCAATTTAGTTTGAAGTTCTTATCTTAATTTATTTTAAATTTTCTGAACCTGCACAAAAGTTATACCAGATCAAAGAATATTACATTAATTTAAATAATGGAGAAAATATCAGAATCAGAAAATGTTAATTCGTGGCATCACGTTAACCATACTTCATATTTTGAAATGGAATTAATTCTATTGTTTTGGTCTGATGCACCTCATATGAAAGACTACCCACTTACCATTTCGTCTCCAGATATTGTAGGTTGCATTGTAGTGTTAATAAAATCTAATTCTGGGAGTGAAGGTCATGTAAATTTATTGAATACTAAATGGAATTTCCACATTAATATTAATGAATTTATTTCAATCTTTTTAACACTTAACATAAACATTTTAGTGTCTGATGCCTGTTGTGTGTTTTTCATCAGAATAAAACATTCTGTGGTCTAATGCTTTAGGTGGCAGTAGCAATGATTCTGAGCATGTGTGCAAAGAAGCTAGTGCTGACTTGGCCAAATCGGGCAGTTCTGCAAGTGAAAGTGATCTGGCCACCCAAGGTGTAGCAGCGAGCAAACCATCGGGCAGTGGCCGTAGATCAGGAGGATCTAGGTCCCGCTCAAGTGGCTCAGAACAATCTGTGGCAACCACATCAACTGCCGGCCAGCAGTCACAGCACCCACTCCAGCAGACGCAAGATCTTTCTGGTAGTAGACAGTCCTTTCGCATTGCAATGGGCAACCCTTGTGAATTTTTTGTAGATGTTATGTAAATTTACTGAATACCAAATGGGAATATTGCACGTTTATGTTGATAGTGCTTAATTGACTTCAGAGCTCTATTGAGCAATAAATATGAACATATTTTAATTAATGATAAAATAATGTGTTCTTCACACATTATGCTATAATGTGACATTTTCTCCCAGTGTGTTTGAAATTTCTTATCATTGTCATTTCATGTTTACTTTCTATTATATATGTTAATCTTCCTTATCTGTTACTTTTTTAACTTTATTCAATATACTTTGTGATTCAGAAAGTGATATCCTAGTATTGCTTGCCTTTTGAGAACCCTTGCAAATCATTTTATAAAATTGTAGTGTTATTGTATGTTCAAAATTATGAAATGTTTTTGAAACATTATATTCAATACGATTGTTTTGAAAGAAAATTTTTCAATTGAGTTTTCCTTCGCTTCTTTAACTTTCTGATTCACTACGTGTATTTTCATCTAGACTATTTCAATATAAATAGTGACTTAGAAATGTATGACTGGTCCAAGAATTTGTACGAAAGTGGAAAAATGTGTGAATGTCTGTTTTAGAGGAAAAAAGATATAATTTGATGATGCATTACACCTTTCTGGTCTTGTAAATGAATTATGAGCACTGTGGAGAATTGCCATGTAGAAAGGTGTCTGTGCAATAGCATGTTGTGTTGTATGTATACTGGTATACGAACAAAATTCTGACATGGCTCTAATAAGTCACTTTACTATACTTCCTTTTGAAACTCTTTGTTAATAGAGGACTTAAAGTTAAGTACAATGCCTTTAAGATTTTAGAGACTGCTAGAGTTGTTTTCTGTGTTGTTTTGTGTGACAAGGATGTATTGTGGTGTCGCATGCATAAAATAGGAAGTTAACTGGCAAATTTGCGAAGTAACATTTGTGTCCAGACTTTGCAAAATTTTGTTTCAAGGCCAATCAAGTTAGTGTCCAATATATTTCGTATTTACTGTATATATGTGGCTATTTTTTTTTATACGTTCATTTTCACATTGCATATGTTGACAGTGTAGTACCAACTTGGCATGATCATCATTGGATCAAGTTTAACTTCAAATGTTTTGAAAGTCCACTGGTTAAAATAGTGTTGCTTATTATTATTCCTTAAAGTTAATGTTTAAATTGCATTTAACAAAGTTTTCTGTTGAAAACTAATTTTTTATGCTTTTTGGTTGACTTGCCATTTTATCCTCAAGAGGTAAGTTCATACGAAACAAGATACAAATGTTTTTAAACCATTCTTGAAAATTTTGTTTAATGCAATTTAAAATGTGTTAGAGTACACAGAACTTTAATATTACATTATTTTCAGTTGTGCACAGATGTAATTTTTCTTGCACAGATGTACTTTGGCTTGTACATAACCATGTGGTTTTGGGTGGTAAGTCTTCCTTGATTCACCTTATATATTTTTGTGATCAACCTTCACCTGATGGTAAGTAAGAAATTTGGCATGATCAATGCACCTATGTGGTCACCATTCCCTATTTTGAATATTGCAGATCCAAGTAGTGGCAAATTAACTATTTTAACCAGTGGGGCATCAATAATTGCCAACAGACACTTGTAGAGTTTTGCTAAGGCAATACATGGAGGACACTATAGTCCCAGCAGCCCTCTAATATTAGGTCAAAACATTTTAATTTTTTTTTATATATATAATTTTATTTGACTGCATCGTTTTACTCAATGAATGTTTGCACTACACTCGTGCTATTCCTGGTTTCTGAGGAGAGGCTCAAATGTGAAAATGAGGACTTAAAATGCAAATTGCCATTATGTTGCTGTTATTTACAGTGCTTGATTGCCTGCCTCTACTATTTTAGTGTTTAATTGTCCTGTGCTATGTACTCTGAAATGTCTTTCTCTTCTTGTTACTCCATGCTTTTGTTAGCGTAGTAAAATGTGTAATTTCTTTGATATAAGACCTTAAAAGTTGTGTTATGAATCCTCGGGTTATTTGAAAGCTTCATGAACTTGTCTAATGAAATTAATTCCCCTCTTTTATTTTATTTTTTTCCCCTCCAAAATGTAATGTGGTCATCTAAATGTTTTTAAACTATTATGTGTTGAATTAATGATATTTGATTCACTGACAAATACTTATTGTGGAATCAGTCACTATTTCACTTGTATAAACATTTTTGATTATACATTGCATGGAATTCAGCTTTATTGGTTTATTATTAAAGTTGGCCGTGCAGTTTAACTTTCTATTTTCATTAACTTTTTAATATTGAGCGATTTTGATTCAGATTCACTCGTTTCTGTCATGAAGGATGGAAAGATATTAAAGTGAAGGAAGAATGCTGGCCTACTGGAGTATTTAAACAGAAACTAAGCATGTAGTAGTGGGGCTTTTGTGTATTAGGGACTATTATTCATTATGTACATATTTTACCAAAAGGTAAAATAATTACATGTATGAATATTTATGTTAATTCAAATTAACATAAATGTGTGTATTATATGAGGTGTGAATGTGATTACTTGTGAATATGTGACTTCAGATTGTGGGTGAAAGAGATTGGTTGATGTGTGATGAATAAATGTGTTACCTTGTACAGAATAATTTTTGGTGCCAAATGGAATGCTTTTTTGTATGTGGTACAAGGTTGGTATTGCAATCTTCCTGTGAACAATGTGGGGCATTATGTCTGCTATTGTAAGTGGACTTGTCAACCAGGCATATCTTCAGGAGTCCAGAAAATAGCTCAAGAAGTTTGTTGTTTAAGTTCCATTCCTCCACTTTCTGTTTTGGAGATTGATAATGTGAACTTAATTGCCCATGTCTGGACATGCCCTTACATGTTAGGTCCATTTACTCACTTGAAGAAATCTTTAAATTTCTTTGCAAGTTGTAGGTGAACTACTGTCATACCTATTTGTGCATGGGATAGTTAGTGGTATTTGTTCCATGAAAATGTACAGCTTAAAATGGTAATTTTGGCATTGTCATATGTAATTTACACAGTACTTTTCCCAATGTGTGTTGCCTATGCTTTGTATGTTCAGTGTTTTGGCATATTTATTGAGACCTCATAAAATACTTTAGAGCCTGAATTTTTGTTCTTTTTTTGTGCAAGTTTGACAGACATTAATAAAACTTTAAAACAATTGTTAAATCTTAAATACAAGAGAAAATTGTGAAAATGCTGAAGTTCCATGTTACAAGTGTAGCTTTGGAAATTATGAGATTCTTTGCAAGAATGCTGCTCACTTTCTTTGCAAGGACATTTACCATTTCTCTTTGATTAGAATCTGTGTATTTGTCTGACAGAGCATCATGCATGTTTCCTTTCTTTCTTTTTTTTTTTTTTTTTTGCTTTGACCTTCTTGAGAAGGATTTTAAAAAAAAATGAAAGTGTAGATAAAATGCAATGTCATCCACTACTTTATGAAGACTGTTTTATGATGCATTGTATCACAAATCAGAAGAATTCTGTTGGTGAGGGACAGAATTTGAAGATGAGAACCTCAGATAATATTGTGACAGGTAAACAATTTTCAGCAGAGGTAAAATAAAGATTTTGTCATGCACCCTTAACATAAACTGAGTTTGCATTTAAGAAAAGACTGGTGCCTGTGATTTCCTATAGTTGTTTCAGTTTCCCTTTGGCAATTCATAATAAATTATTTGAAAAATATATCTTATTGTTTTCATGTAGGTATACAAAATTACTCTACATCATGAACATTATTTCATTTTATAATTCTCTACATTTAAGTGTAGAATCCCACTTTGTTTGAATACCCTCAACCCGTGCGCTGCTCAACTACTTCGTGAAATCATTTTGTAGTTCATTGAATGTTTTGTGTTGTGTGAAAGAAGATATAACGAGTAAGGATTTTCAAAGAAGCTCTTCTCAGAAAGGCTAATGTGCAGCAACAATAGGTAAAGGAAATTCAAAATATTTCATTAAAAAATCTTAGGTATGTAGAAGCACATACTCAAAGTGGTCAAAATGTCTTTGCAAGTTTCTGGTGTGTGTAGAAAATACAATTGAATTTTTCTATCTATCTGGGTTTTAGTCTTACACTGATTAATTTTGGATTTTTTTTTTTTCTTTTTAAATTACCTTACTCCCGTTTTAACAAATCCATAACTTAGTAAGACCTGTTTTTGTTCTGCCTGGTTTGCATAAGTATTTTCACATATTATTCATTTTATTGGTTTTTGGTAATCAATCAGTATATTTAAACTATAAATAAAGTGTACTTTCAAATGGGGCTACATTATAAATTGATTTTGTGGGGTTCCCATGAGGTATGTCGTTATAAATATATTGAAACAATTTGGTTTTTAATTTAGAAAAATTGATGGCACATTCGTTTTCTTCTTTCTTCATTTTTATTTGAAAAATTCATGTGGCCTGAAGATAATGAAGTATGTAAATAGATGAGTTTAAGATTGTGGCAATACTATGAGAATTTGGCAGCAAATTCAGAACACACTGTGAAATACTAATTTTAAATTAAATTTTTGCATGCAATATTTTGTGTAATGAATTGCCAATTTGTTTATGTGAAATTACACAAATTTTTCAACTAACTTAATGTGTAATGTTCAAAGGAAGTTTATCATATTGGATTAATGTTCAGAATTAGTTTTGTTAGTTACTGTTACTCTTATTTTCTCATACCGATTTTTACTTAAAAGGAGGGGAGAAATGAATTAGTAACTTCTATGAATCAGTGTAGCCTTAAAGTTCATGTGGACATACATATCTTATAATAAGGATCACTGAAACAATAAATCATTTAGGATCACTGAAACAATAAATCATTTAGGATCACTGAAACAATAAATCATTTAGGATCACTGAAACAATAAAATATAAGGAAAAATTTTAAAATAATTAGTGCCGAGATGACAATGCACATTTTCTTCTTATTTTATTGCTCATGCCTATCTTGCAAATGACCCTCAACTTCGCTCCTTTTGCAAAAGCATCTTGATCTTCATGTTTTAATTACATCTGTGAAACTATTTTTATGCATTTGTGTGAACAATCACTTGAAGACGCAGGGTGCATTAATAGGCTACATTTTGCATGTACGTGTTGCTATGATTGTGAGCGCACAGAGCTTATATTTTCAATGTTTTTTGGGATTCCTTTTTCAATGCAGGTTTCCACAACTGTGGGAATAGAAATTCTCCTTTTTGGGGAGGGGATCATTGCCAGTTTTCAACACTCTTCCCATTTTGTATGTACTTATTAATGTGGACTTCTTCTGGTGTACTTTTTGTCAAGAGGAATTCGTATTTTAATATTGTTTCTTACAAAAATTTGCAACTCTTTTTGCCAGTGTTGAATGTAAACTTATTGCTCAATTTCCCTACTGGGTTTTAGGCCCATTGAAAAACTTTTGCATTTGTTATATTTATTTTAGTACTTAACCTGAAAAACCATTATTTCATCGTAAATCAATTACATTTTTCTTGGATTGTAACGTAACTTTTATGTTAAATGGCCAACAGATTTTCATTCAGCGTCACTGCATGTGTTACAGGACACTGAAAGAATATTCTATTCAACTGTTCTACTTCATAATATGACATTTGGTAGGGAAGCAAAACTATTGTTCCACAATCTCCATCTGCTACATCAGTATATAATATACTATAATATAATATTATTTGGTTATTTTTTGGAAAAATTACTTACAATCCATTCCTTTGAACATTTTGCTGTTGCATTTCAAATTCATGTTGGTAGTATGAAACAATGGCCTGTGACACCAAATATTGTAAGGTAAGTTCTTATTTTAGTATCTATATATATATATATATGTGTATTTATATATAGTTGTGTGAGAGTTGTATGAACATTTTTTAAGCATTGAAGCAAACTTGGTGCACATAGAATTTGACACATCTTACATATTATCTGCTAAAATACTTGGTGTGTTCCGTGCATGTGGTCAAATATTTTTTTAGTGCCTTGATTCCACCTGAGATTTTTAGTCCTGTGCATAGCCACTCATGCACTGCGTCTTGCGTGTCTGCACAGGCTTTTGCAAGGCTATGAAGCAGAGGGTTGCGGCTTCCCCCAGCAAATAGTGACTGATGATTACTGGGTCCCCTGCTTCCAGTCGGATACAAAGAGGACTCACAAAGTATGGTGCCATTTCAACTTGCCAACACCTCAAAAATAAACATCCTATACACAGTTGTGTAAACAAATCATTGGTGCTGTTCTTGGACCAAAGAGATACACTGTTATTGATTTCAGTATGTTCAAGGGGCAAAAGAGTATCTGTATTGTTATTTATGTTTTGAATTTTGTGGAGCAGCTATAACAAGGCACTGGACTGCTTAATAGCGCTGCTTACATTAACATAACTGCTCAATTTTGCTATGTTCTGGTTGCATCTCAAGAACAAATGAAACAGTGCTATTTGTTAAATGGATATATTAATTCACAATTCAACACTGAAATGGAGGGCCAAGTAGGGACATATTGTATTATTGAACTGATAGTATTGTGTGAGTGGCTATGTTTGTGTAGTAAGAACTTACACCAGGAATCCAGGCACTGGTGAAGCTTCAGATGTGTATTGAATGCAACAGAATGTGTACTGAATAATAATAAATTTGTATCAAAGTGGTTTTGTTTGTGAAAGCAGTGTCAAACCACCCCTTTGCCTTTGGATTTTAATAACGTGAACCAAGGGTATCAGTACGTATCAAGTACCGTTGAACTTGAATACCAAGAAATCAAGAATTGTAGGTCAGAGCTTCTGACCATAGGGTCGGTTATGGCTAGTCAGAGAAATTGTTCTATCTCCAACTTTCTTTATCTGTATTGTTATCTGCGGTCACAATTTGTTAATCCTACGAGTTAGTCTGCCTTCATTGCTGAAAATTGGCATCTCCATGGTCTTAATCTTCGATAAGCGAATTATAACATATTTCATCCCTTGGATAATGTGGCTCCTAAGTCTTGTTCATTTTAAATGCTGTAATTTTTTAAGAATACTATTGTAATTTTTTAAAAATCAAAATTTTAAGGTACGCAAGTCCTCAATTTTTAAAATTTTTTTTTATGTGGAATAAATTTTATCTTTGACATTGGGTCACATGAATAAAAGCAAGTAAATGCTATTATTAGAACCTTTTGAAGTAAATACTTTTGTTTTGGTTAATAAAACTTGAGTACTAGCTTTTACTTGAAGTAAATACTCAATCTCATAGTAAGAACTTACTTTTATAGCGTTTACTTAAAATGTGAATAAAACAGCTTTTACTTACTTCTCTTCATAAGTAAATACTCTGAATTTTTTAAACACAGTGGTGACTAAACTTGGGAGTGAGTTTTTGCAGAAAAGCTCAGCAAGTGTGGGTGTGTTTGGAACAAATTACATATTAACAAATGTGCAAATGGCGTACGCCCGAGGGGGGGAGGGGCACGGCCCCCTAAAACTTTCAAGGGGGAAGCATAGTCCTACTTTAAAATATTTTATGTCCTTGAATTTGATAAATTTCTGAATCCCCCAGTTTTAAACTGTCAATTTTGGGAATTGATACAAGACATTTGAGGGACAGGTTTTTCAAACCGCCTGACAACCATGTAAATGGTTGCACATGAAAACAAATGAATTGTGGTAGGACTCCGATGAGAAAGGTTACAGTAGCGATGCCTGCGCTCAGCTGTGTAAGACGCAAACCGAACACAGACTTGTCGTTCAGAGTTCGTAACTTTTTGTTGTTCACTATTTGATATATGTACTATTAAAAAAACATATGACATTAGGCGAATGTTAAAAAAAATTGCTAATCTGACATGGTTTTAACTTTGGTTCTTAAAGTAAGATTATTTTCATTTGTTTTAAATATATAATATCATTCAAAATTTAAGTATTGAAATATGTCGATATTTGTCTCTCTTTTTGTCTCTATTTTATCTCGTGCATGCTCATCGTGAATATTATGTTTTAAAACAATTTTCATCTCATGAAAATTTTGAAGCAAGTATTGTTGTCTACACCTGTGTCTGTTTATAACGTTTTGTTGTTGTTTTTTGAAATATAATTGTATTCCCGACCGAATATACTTTTTTAAAATATGTAATTTATTAATTATAATCAATATAAGTATGTAAATGCAGTTTTTATGATCTATGCATTGTTATAGAATGTTACACTTTGATTTCATTTTCCGACAAATTTATACAGCAAAAATTAAAGGGATGGATTTTTTTTTTTTTTTTTAAGTAAAGACAAAAAAATAAGGAAAAGCTTGCATGTACGAACCAAATTATTGCTTTTGTGTATTTTATGATATGTTTCAACATATAGCATACACTGGAGTAATAAGGGCGTCTAACATGTAAACCCTTTGAGGGAGACATCAAACGAAGTGATCCCCTAATTTCAGTTTAAGTAATGACAATTTTTTATATTTATTAACCCATGATTTGCGCGTTAAATTAAAAATACCAAGTTATATCGCAGATATTCATGGATCTATAACAATTTCTTACGGCCTTGTGATTGTAACGTTAAATTTGAGTACCTGGAGCAAGATTTTTTTTCTGCTTTCACTACTTTTAGTTTAAGTATATGCTGCCAAAAAACATTTTCGGATAGGATGTGCCCGTTAGCAATAATTTAAAAACCGACCGGGTTGCAACGAAATAACTTATTTGACGCTGCTGGAACATCGGGCGTTATAATTTGGTTTGTTGGAGTGTTTGACGAATTGGCAATTTCAGCAACACCAGATGGAGTGATTCCTTAAATTTATTTCGTGTGGCGAGGCCAATCCTTCGACATCGGATGCGTTTTCGAAGGATCTTACATTGTCCAAGAGCAACTTCACGTAACCCCCTGCAAATTAAAAAAAAAAAAAACAAAGTGTCGCTAAGATAGTTTCTCATATCAATTCGATGGAGAAAACGTATAATAAAAGACATCTTAAAAGAAAAAAATTGCATTACATTTTGTTTTTAAGAAACCACTTTTTTAAAAAATTTGTTCCTACGACAGTTTCAACAACAGTACAATATCAACCCGCAATTTTTGACAGATTAACCATTGTTCAGCAACAAAATTCTGACAATTACCCTAGAAAAGCTTAGTCGACGGCGATGAGAGCAGTAGGAGTGAGGCGCAAACAATGTGGTTCTCGTCGTTTGCTAGAAAATGCAGGCTCGCAGGGGAATCCATACATTATACTCACGTGTTCAGGTCAATCTTCGTAATATTCCTTTCCCAAGCATTTTTACTTCCTCGCCATACTACGTATTTGTGTCGTAAAGAGGAAGTGTTGTAATGTAACAAAATCGACGATTTTTAGACAAAAACTCGTAGTGGAACACTGATATTGAAAAAGTTGATAAATCGTATTTGTGTGTGTTGTAAATTACTTCGTTTATCACATGCAGTTAAGAGTTCACATTTTGAGTCTTTGATACCTAAATATTGGTTGTCAGCAAAACGTCTGTCCAACATTACCACTTAAACCGTTCAGATATTCCCTCTATCAACTGGTATTCCCGCTTCGATCTGGCCCAACTCGAAGCCGTTTTTGTTAAACTCGTTTTCTGAGATAGAGTACAGGACGCAAAAAGATGCCGTTGATCCCATTTTCGTTGAACTTTATACTTTCGAAAATGTCGAAAAATTAGTATTGCAGAAGTTCAATGTTGACGATAGGGGAAAATTATAGAGATTTCCTCCTATTTTTTTTTAAAAGAAGTTCCTGTGCGATTTTTGAAGAAAGAAATGATTTTCTCGTAATTTTTGAAGTTACGGTAAACATTCTCAAAAACGGCTCCAATTTGTTTTCTTATTTTTTCCTCGGATACAGCAAAGGACGCTTAAAAATGGCACAGGTCTCATTTTCGTTGAATTCACTGAATTTTCGAAAATTTTCGCAAAAGTTAGAAATGAAATGAGAGCATGCACCACCACTAGTTTTGTTTTTGACTAATGAACGGAAAAACATTTTTGTGTACTCATGGTTATCGTTTTGCCATGGGGTATAGTACAAAGCACCCTCTCTGCCGAACACTATTGTGTTCTAACCGTTCTGTCTTCTTTTCCATTACTATTGAATAAAGTGTATAGTATTTATTACTATTGAAAAAGTGATGCTAAAACAGTACGTACTTTCTCGACGTATTTTCATGCAAAATTACGCGAAAAAGTACTAAAATTTTCGAAACATTGTACATGACATTTAAAATGTTACATTAAAGGACATATTTCATTAAGGAAAAAACTGTCTTTCTTTAATATTTTAGTAAGGAAGACACCGAAGAAATTTTAAATCTTTGCAATTTTCGAAAAATCAGGGTTTTCAACGAACATGAGACCTGCACCATTCTCTTAAACGTCCTTCACAATATCCAACAAAAAAATTAATAAACCATGGAACTATTGTTTTGAGAATTTGGAAAATGTCACAGCGGCTTCATGTAAAATACCCCCCAAAATTGAAATATCGGTTTCAATGTCAAGGGGCCGCGACATCAGTCAGATCGATTGAGGAATATCAATTTTGAAGAAAAGCGGCTGAACGGTTTATCCGTTAGCTTATTCACAGGCAGACAGGCGGAAATACATAGACAAATTTTTTGCCGTCATTGGGTTTTTCGCTATCAAGGACCCACAAAACATGGATTCTGGCTACACCTCGTGTTGAGGATTTTTTCTACATTTAACAATTATCCCTTTTTTTTATCAGGGTCCTGTAATACGTGGTTTTCTGCTGAAAATTCGCAGGGATGTTTTTCTTTTTTTCCGTTCAGTATTACATAACTTTCTCTCTACTCCGTAATGGGAAAGTACAAACGTAGAGAAGTGTGAAAGCAGAACTTTGGATCAGGCTATCGAGTTGTTGGCGTGTACAGTTCGGCTCGGATCATTATTTCTCCTTAAGGCTGCTAATCCGAAGCCCGCAAATCCGAAATTTTGAATAATCCGAACGAAATTCGGGATGGAGGAAAAAGAAAACAAATTAAATGCTTATTTGTAGTGTAAAGAAAATATTTTATATTGACTGTAGAGATGAACAACTAATTATTGTAACAAGTTGTAGAAATAAAACGTTTATTGCACTGGTAACTACGGTATATATCATATGTTTATTTTCAGTAAGAGGATCTTGCGAAATCGGTAAATTTCTATTGTCGTAAGGAACCGAATCTGCTTTATGTGATCGCTACGCTATGTTGCCCTTTTCTCACTCGCATGCTGCATTGCATTGGGTCCGGTAATCCTATCGGTGTATTCGTATATGCACGGTACATTTTTTCGGATAATCCGAACAGACCACACCCCCAATTAGTTCGGAATACCCGGGTTGTACTGTAATACTAAAGAGTTTGTGGCAAATCAAACCTGAGTAAGCCTAAGCAGTTTCCTTTCCTACCTTCATACTGGGAAGTTGTGGCTTTTATAATGCTATATCGTTTGAGGTCGACGTACCGTATGTTTCGATAGTGTATCGGCTAGGTAAGTGAATGTAGGAAAGGCGGAAGCAGGTTGGGACAAGAGGAACACTTTTTGTACATTACTGGTTTACAGCGCCTTCGTGACCCAGGTTCGAGAGGTCATTTTACCAGGGCGGCAAAAATTAGAATATTTATTTAAAAAACTGAATGAAACAACACAAAATTTGTAACATACATCAAAGAGCAATATACTTTTAGCCCTGCGAGTTAATAAACTACGTAGATGTATAACCATAGACACATAAGGTTTCATATTTCACCGGCCACGTGAAGTAAACAGGACAATTTATAGGGCGGCATTGTTCTGTTCGTCCTTCCGTCTGATTGTGGTCAACGCTAGCGGTTCAGACAGTTGGCTTGAAACTGATATCTCCTCATCGATCTGGACGAACTCGAGGCACTGCGAATTGAAGCGGATATGTCGATTTTGTGCAGTACTTTACATAAAGACCAAACAAATTTTTCAAAATGTTCTCAAAAATGGCTTCATTTTTTATGAAACGTCCGTGGGTAGTAAACTTTTAAAAGAACGTCTCAGGTCTCATTTTCGTTGAAGTTTATGATTTTTTGAGTATTGCCAAAGTTTGACATTTTTTCGGCGACATTCTATAACTTCAATATTGAAGATATAGAAAGAGATTTTTCTTAATCAAATATTGATAAAAGACGTCTTGAAAAATGGACAAGTACAATTTTCAGAAAATGTAACTTCCATGTAATTTTGCGTGAAATGTAAGCAATTTTTAAACAGTTTTTTCTCAAAAATACTTAAATGCTCCCTCGTGCGTAGCAAAGGGAGGTACAAAAATTGTGCTGGTCCGATTTTTGCAACCGGTGCACATTGCAAAATCAAACGCTCTGAATTTTCGAAAACTGCAAAAAATTAACTCTGGAAAAGTGCAATGTTGATGGTGGAGTCTTTCGTCTTAAATTAAATCAGTTTAAAAACTAGATCTTTAATACATTTTTTTAAATAAATCAAGTAATTTTCATGTAATCTCTGATTGAAGTAACTGCAATTGCAACTAGTGGTGCTAAAACAGCACGTAATTTCTAGCCTTTAGTAATAGACATGTAATACTATTTATACTACAATTTCTCTCCGAATTAACACATTTCAATCAACATTTTTTGTAAAACTCATTTGAAATCGTAGAACATTTAGTGCGAAAATTAAGTAGTTTCAAGCAATAGATTTTTTTATTCAAAACTTTAAATGAAACGATATTTCTGATATTGAATTCATTGTATAAGGTTTGCAGAGTGTTCACGAACATATCGGATGAGTTTTTAGCCTTAAAATATTCTTCGTAAGCAGTATGCGAGAAAGTAAAATAAATAATACTGCACTCATAGCATTGGCAAACAAATGCAAATATAGAGAAAAATATATAATAGTAATTATTAAACACTATGGTATTGTAATATTCTTCAAATATATAAAAAGTATTAGTTTATATTACGCAAACGAAAGGCAGCCGTCTTTATCGCCTTGTTATCAGTGCGGCGTTACAATGGGTTATAACAAGCAACAATGATCGCTAATTCGTGTGGGATACACATGTTGCCAATTATCATTGTTGTTACCGCAAAAAATTAAAATGGATAGAAAAATATAATTAAAAATAATATTTTTATGTTCATCAAAATTACTCCTTTTAAATGCATTACTCCCCCATTCCCAATCTTATTAAGCGAAATGAAATCATCTATTCGTTTTCACATTTAACACCGTTAAAGGACGTAATTGAAAATGAAGTAACATAAATATAATATAAAAATAATTAATAATAAAATTAAATATGAAATGATACAGGAAGTCTAATTTGCGTAGCATCACAATTCATTTTACGTTCACGAAGCGCAGTAAATTGAGAGCGGGCAACTTATGTTTGTCGCCTAATTACACAAAAAAATTATCATATTTACAAAAACTTTCTATATGACCTTATTTCAAGATCTGTTTTGATGAACACATTTCATTTAGAAACAAAATTGTATCTTCATAATTGTAGTTACAGAAAGACAGAACAATGTTAATTTTTTTTTCAATTTCCGAGAAATTATAGGTTTTAACCAACATGAGACATGCACTATTTTCTTATACGTCCTTCAGACTATCCAACAACATTTAATCAAAATGGATGGAGCTATTGTTTTGAAAATGTCGCAGGGGCTTTATGTAAAGTACTCCCCAAAAGTAAAATATCGGTTTCGAATTCAAGGGGACGCGACATCAGCCAGATCGATTGGGGAATATCAAATTTGGAGAAAATCGGCTGAACGGTTTAGCCGCTAGCGTTGTCGACAGACAGGCGGGCAAACGTTTTTTCGGTATAAAAACACAAAACATGGATTCTGGCTCCAATTTTTTTATTTTATCTAAGATATAGTAAAGAACGCTTAAATGGTGCAAGTCTCATTTTCGTTGAAGTTTCTAAATGTTCGAATTAAAAAAAAAAAGTTGCGTCCTCATTGACGCAACTCTTGGTGGGCGTTGAGCGCCTGGCATAGAGTAATCCTCCGTTATTATTTTTGTCACGTTATTATTTTTATTATTTTTGTCACATGTCGCAGTCAGTCAGTCAGTCAGTCAGTGCCTTTTAACCCTTCGGCCAGAGGCTCGGAGCCGTTAGGTCTCGGAGTTTCTAGATGTCACCCAACCAGGAACCCGCGAAGTCTCGAATTCGCTTAACCTCCTTGACTTTACCGAGCGTAGTTGAAGGAATTTGGCTAGCAATGTCGGCATTGATAATGCTCGAAAATTGCGAGGAAATAGTGCTGTTTTAGCAGAACTAATTCGACCAAAGTTATGTTTCACTGCTTAAGGTAGTACGCAAAAACATTCGTACGCGTTTTCACTTTTGATTATTATTTATGACAGTATGCGTAAAATGTAGAATGACACCAAGTCTGGTTGGGCTTAGCTTGAAGATGACGGAAAATATAATTTTGATACAGAAATGTCCTTACACTCTTTTTGATATCTCGTACTGTTTCTGAGTTAGGATGCACTGTTTGAATATGTCAAGTAAAACGTTGCTCTGGAGGTATAAAAATGGTCATTTCAAGCAAATTTTAGTAAAGTACCCCGCGATTCCATTTCAGATTTTAATGCAATTTTGTGTGCCGAGTCACACATATCTCAATGGAACTTCTTTGGAGTTGAAGCTTTGTAGGTGAAATGGTTTTAGAGATACAGCGGTTTGTTTGACACCATTTTACATTAGATTTTCGCAACAATTTGGAAAACAATACTTCATTCTCCATTATCATAAAACAAATTAAACTGAGCTCACTTGAACATGTTTTGCTCTAATCATTTTAACTAATTTTAATTTCCATTTATTAGAACACAATGGGTAAATTTCAGCAAAATACAATCTCTACTTTAGCCGGTCCGGTAGGCCGAGATCGTTAAGGCAGTTGTGCCGTAGCGATCTCGGATTGAAGGATCACGGATTGGAGTCCCGCCTCGTGCATGGTTGTATTTGTGTTCCTCCTTTCACACCCTATCATCACCCTATCATGTCATCTTCACAGTTACCGTACCGTTAAGTGCAATAATGGTCGCTAATGCCCAGATGTTTATGCGACCTAATTTTTTTTACTCTACCTTTCTTGGTTCAGCACTGAAGTCATTTATTGGTAGTAATGCAGATTCAATTTGTATATCTTTATTACTGAATTAAATGAACATCAGTGTGTGCGTGCATGTGTGTATACATGTATGTATGGGGGCTAAATTTTTCGAATCTATCAGGGGCCTCAGAGGTTCCAAAAACATTCCTGTCTTCTTAAAATGAACATTCAAATATCGCAATAATTTTGATGAAATGCTAAGCCTTCCTCCTATGCTAAGCACTGCACTGAGCTTGCTTATTCGTGCGGTGTATATGCAGATTTCCCTCCACCTACATGCTGGACAAAAAAGAAAACTGTGTTTGTTTATCAACATGACGATGACAAATGATCCAAAAGACTATTTCTGCATATCGTATAGACAACTGTTATTGACACTACAGTTTCATTTCTAGAGGAAAAGTTTCAATTGCTTAAAGAGCATAGTGATGCGTTTAATTTTGTGCGTGACTTCAACAAACTAGCAGAAATTAGTAAATCATATTAAAAAAATGTATGGATCTTTAATTTAAACTGACCGATGAAACTGACACAGACAGTCCAAAAGAAATAAAAGCAATAGGACTTGATCATCACAAATATTGAAGTATTAGAATTCATATATCAAAATAAACTAACCGGGCCATTCCCTAATACCTTACCGTGATATTACAAATTTCATTAACTTTGCCGGTTACTGAAGCCACCAAGAAAAATCATTTTCAAAATTCAAAATTATTAGTCTAAAAACTTCCTACGATCAACCATGGCACAAGAAATATTAACAGATCTAGCAATGATATCAATTGAAAGTGAAATCGGCAAAAATATTTTTTTAGAGAATATCATAAAAAATTTTCAAGTTTGAAAGTTCGAAAAGTGCCTTATTTTATATTGTACATAGATATTTTTTCGCAAGGCCGGGACTCTTAGCTCGTAAAGAGCTGTTGTGCCAAAGTACATACGTACATATTATTTAATAAATCTATAAAAACTCTTCAGTAAACACTATTTTAAACAACTAAACTTTTCTACTATTAAAAATATGTAATTAAAGTATTCCCTTTGAAAGCGGCAAAATGTACTTGCACCAGGGCGGCAAACCAGTGCGCAACGGCTCTGCTGTTTTATTAATAACCAGGAACTTAACTAATCATATATATTAAGTTGAATTATGAAAATTGGTAGCAACGAGCGTTTATGGCAAAAGGTGATATGGAAATATTCGCTCCCGTGAAATAAAAACTATTTCCAAAGGTAAATCTCCCACAGATTTAGACTATTATCCCTAGTGCTTTATGTGAATGAATCGACTTACTGCCGCCATAAAATGGAAAACTATTATATTCGAATATCTATTCCCGTAAGCGTTCAAGAAAACATGTACTGATAATGACGCCACATCCTTCCCCACTTTCTGCATTCCTTCCTTGTCCACTTGCTGCATCACAAAATGTATGATTCCAATTGAAATATGTTGAGCAGAGAACCTACTGATGCCCGGAGAAGTTATCTGAAGAGTGTTCACATTACAGAATGTACAAATGGGGTCCATCGATTCAATATCACAAATATCTTCGTCATTATCACTGCCAGAGCCTAGAGGAAGATCACTTAAACTTTTTGAGGGGAGGGCTTGATTTTTCTTTTTGTCCGCAACATGTATCATTCTTTGTTTTCCACTAGTTGATGGCTTAGGACTTTTCTGCAAACTATTTTGCTTTTCGGTATGAACGTTTTCCATCTTTTTCTTGTATGGAGAGCTGGTTAAAAGTACACTCTTCCCGCCCTTTCGTTTTCGTGAAGGTGCTTTTATTTGAGGTACCTCTCTTATATCCTGAGCTCATACCGTGACCTCACTGACCACAGCGTCAGTTATTGAACTAGATGGGGACGAGGTTTGTTCTGCATTCTGCTTATGTTCACTAACCATCTGCCTGGTCAACCCGTCATCATTGACTGTTCGACAAAATGCATCAATTACGACATTATCCGACCATCATCAACCGACTTGAGAGCAAATTTTCCTTTTCTCTTCCTGAAGTGGGATTCTGTAAAGACCCAGTCATCAAATATATCAAGCTACAGGTTATTTTAATATGTAGGGAATTTTATTTATTTATTTTTATTTCATAGAATGGCACGAGAAAAATTAAAAAATATAAAGTGATCCAAATATTGCCTACCTAGGCGGAATTTAGAACTTGTTGGTAGGCGATATTACGAACACATCTTACTTAGAGCATAAATGCAAATTACTCAGCACCAAAAATAACTTTTCTAAAATGAATAATTACATTTTTGATTCTTTATTTAAGGCACTATTAGTTGATGTTAATTAAATTGTGATTTGAAATGACTTATCTAGTAGCGTAGAGTGGTAATTGTTTCTGAATAGGCCCTAGAGCAGATTTACTTATTATTAATTGCGATATCTCAAAATGACAATTATTGTCTAATGTCTCGTGGTTCATTTATTATTGTTATTATTATTATTATTATTATTATTATTATTATTATTATTATTATTATTATTACTATTAATGGTACTACTTAGGTACTCCAACTAATAAAATCATAGTTCCTAGTCACTCCGCCTGAAAGTAAGATGATATTTTAAGAGAGGTTCTTGAAAAAACGTCGAATGTTTTTAGATATATTATTTTGTTGTGAGAACTATCTAACTCATTATCTATAAAACTTAACTCATGTTTCGTCAATCCGTACAGTTTGTTATAGCACGGTCAATTCTTGTTGTTCTAATTCTTGAAGTTTACGGTAGCGGCTGATGTTTATCTAAATACTTCAGCTTTTTATCCAGTGCCATGATTTTTTTAAACCACCGCCGACTATTCCTATATCATACCGCCCATAGTAATTTCTTGAAATATAACAAAATGGATGCAATAGGGACTTTCTTTTTACACAACCAGTTAAACACAGCTTTGTGCCACCTCTGTTTTTTTGGGAGGGAGGGTATTTTTCCCCATCAGCTTTTTAAAAATAAGATTTGGCGTAGGTCCTTTAGTTTGAACGTCTGGTACACGGCTTCAATGACAGAAGTAGGTAAGTTGGTGACAAAATATTTTTGCGAGATTGCTACCGTGTGATATAGCGATATTTTCTTGAATAAACAATAACTTTTATTGCTAAGCTACTGTTGAGGTAATACTAATTTGAGTCAAACACAATGAAGTACAGTAACATTAATTTCCCATCTATCAGAACGAAACACCAAAAATCTACGGATTTGTTTCTTGGAAAATCTTCGAACTGTTTCGTACTACATATTTAGTAAGATCTAGTATGATTTAGAGTGATCTACCAATACTAAGTAAGAGCTTATCTTAGCTCTCTCCGCTCGAAAACAAGTTTCTCGGGCAAACTATCGTAGTGGAAACGTCATCGGTAACTAGAATGGAATGCCATAAGCAGGCGGCCGTTGATAATTCGAATCAGGAAAGTTTTCTTAATGATGTTGAAGAAATACTACTTATTCTACTGCCTTGAAAAGGTTTCTTTTAAAAACTGATAGAACCAAATAGGTGAACAAGCGATTTAGTGTATGTAATTACTAATTAATTTATTTCGCACTCTATTGTTCATTTCACGCACACTAGACGTTTAGGTTTATTTACATTTTTTATAATAAATAAGATAATAAAAAACCATTTAATTTATTTATAAGCAAATTACAAGAATAAATATTCACACCATCTGTAAGATATTACTCCACGAAAATGAGAGGTAACGATTCGTATATTAAGAGGTTAGTCATTCCGATAAGCTAAGTTGGTGTATGCCTGTCGTGTTGGTGTTGGAGCGTGGGCCCGCCACAGACCACGAACGTACTCGAGGATTACCGACGGTCGGCCTCCGGCTCGCTGTAGTCGACTGCACTAACAGCATATTTGCGTCTCGCGAGCACACGGACTCCGCATGCGTTGAAGGATCTGAACGCTAGAGCCTTCCTCCTATGACGGGTAAATTCGCAATTAAGCGGGAAGTTCAAGACGCAAAACCTACGTGACATGGTAGTTGTGAATTGAAAAATTAGCAATAAACACATTATGAAATAATGAGAACTGGTTGTGTTTTTCATTAAACGTTTCGGTAGGCTACCTTGCAGCCTAATAGGTAGCTACCACTGGCCAATCCTTAAAATATTCTTGCAGAAGAAAAAAATCTTCACAAGAGCAAAATAACCCTCTGTCGCCATGCTGTAGTTGTTTCGAAAACTATTACCGTGGTAGTTAGCGCTGCATGTAGCTATATGCCAAAACTATAAGTTTCACATAAGAAAAAATATATGAAGCGTATGGCAGCTTGAAAACACGAGTAGGCGATATTAGGCACCGGGGCGATAATTGCTACACTGACCCTACTAATATGTGTTATTGTCGAATAACATACTGAAGTACAAATAAGTGGAAATACGTGAAAACAATTGTATAATGAACAATTCCAAACAGATTTCCTTTCCTTGCCACAAAATTAACTTCAAGCATTTCGTTCCGTGGGCGTGGCCGCCGGCTCCAAAGGTTGGCTTTCGCTCACGAAATAAAGTGCTAATCACATCCCGGAAGATCATTTCCTTCCTTTGTGCGAAGAGTCGATTGTAAGCATCGACTGATAAGTAACTGGTGGGTGCTTTTTGCGGAAGGAACACGTGTTCTTGCAGAATATGTAATAATAATAATAATAATAATAATAATTATTATTATTATTATTATTATTATTATTATTATTATTATACAAATATAATAAAAATAATTATAGTCTTGGATACTATTATTTCACTTCGTATACATCGAATTGATTTTTTTTTGTTTTGAAATATTGTATAATCAACCTTAAAGACATAGAAAACAAAAACGCTTTTTTTTTACATTGCATCTGCACAGCTTGTTGTTTCTTAAATACACATCACATTTAAATTTGACACTTAAGCACTTTCTTTCTGGTAAGAAATGTTCAAACCTGCTGTGGGTCTTTCTTTAGCAACAAGCTAACATTAACCATTCTGCAACCACAGTACCTATATGTATTATACGTGTACTGTGTTGCAACATCACCTTGCACACTTTCCTGAAATCAGTAAAGTACCCGTGGTGGCCCTCGATTTCTATCACTAATAGAGCTTGGAAATGTCATTTAGTTTGCGGTGATTACTTTAGGCTACGGAGAACGAGAATTCTCTTACATCGTGCTTTAAGCTGTATCAACTCTCACGGCATCAAGGCAAATAGTACTGGTGTAACTGATGTTGCTTAATGCTGGTACTTGTTGCACCTTTGCAATGAGTGTCCAAGCCCCTTCTGGGGTATTGAGCTCGTGTAGTAATGGAATAATCCTTCTTTAATGTAGTCAGTCATCATCAGTAGAAGTCAGTCATTGCCTTTTATTCCTTTGGTCGGCGCCGTTAGATCCTAGACGGTCACCCGACCAGGAAACCGCGAAATGTCGAATTGTTTAACTTCCGTGACTTCACGGAACGCAGTTAAGGAATTTGGCTAGCGACGCCGGCTTTTAAAGATATTTTCCTCCATATCTATGTTACACATTTCCAATGCGCGCTGAAATTGAAAGAAAACTACGCAGCCTCTCGTCATGTGAGAGATATCTGTGATTTTCTTAGATATCCAAGAACTGGGAGGGGGGGGATCAAAAAATGTAAGTTTTTATTTTGTCTGAAAATGCATATATTTGATTGTATTATTCATCCTATTATTCATCTGCACGAACCATCTGAATTCTCATACAGAGCGTCATTGCTTACCACACATGTGTCGTCATCGACAGCAAGACCCTAAGGAAAAGGCCACGCGCCTTCGCATATATAATATTTGCTATTCACATGTTACGGAATAGCAACATTCTTGATATTTGTGGTATGTACTGCACTGTTGTACTGTATGTGGACTGTACTATGCTACTGGCGTATTCGCGAGAAATGTTTTTGTTCAAACATTTAATTTTTACTTTCTCGTCATAATAAGTAGTAAAGAGAAAGTATTGTGATGCAGCAGCGGAAAGTAGCGATTTTTCGTCAAAAAAAAAAACAAACAAACTCGTGTTGTAAGGCTCTTATATAAAAAAATTGATGCATCATGTTCGTACATGTAGTAAATTAATTCCTCTAACACTTGCAGTCAGAATCCACATGTACTGTAGGTTCGTGATATACAAAAATTGGTTGACGGTAAAGTGTTTGGCCGGCTGGCCGTTTGTGGTCACCGCTCGCGCTTCAAGTTCAGACATTTTCTCCAAAATTGATATTCTCCCATCGACCTGGCCGAACTCGACAATCTGCGAGTTTGAAACGTATATTTTGATTTTTGGACATTTACATTTTCAAAATTGTCTCAAAATTAGCTCCAAAGGGTTTTATTAAACGTTTTTTTCGGATAGAGCGCAGGACGATTAAATATTGCGTAGGTCTCATTTTTGTTAGCCTCTCTGAAGTTTCTAGAATTAAAAAATTTCTGAAGTTAAATTTTTTCTGGCGTCTTCTTTCAACTAGAATATTGAAGATATTCATTTTCTTAATGTTCTTCGCAGACAGAGTTTAAGTAACGTAATGTACAATTTTTCGAAAATATAAGTATTTTTGCGTGAAATATAGACAATTTTAAAGTAATTATTTGTTTTTCAAAAACGGCTCCAAATTTTTTCTTTAATTTTTTTCCTTGGGTAAAGTGAAGGACGCGTAAAAATAGCGCTGGTCCCAATTTCTGCGAACTTTCTGTATTTTCTAATATTGCAAATAATTAACATTGCAGATGTATGAGGGTAAGTCTGGTAAAGGTATCTGCACTTTCGTTCTAATCGTCTGAAGGATGACTACACTGTTTTGTGCACTTATCAAACTTGACATAACATCATTCACTTATCTTATGGTAATCGCAAATGTTAATGATAATTACAATTTGCTTATGGTTACTGTTATAACTTAATGTTCTCTCGAGTTGTTGAGACGGAAGCATGTCTGGCCAACTCTCCGTCTGCACCAGCACCAAAAAAAACAGGCTTTAGTAATTTGTTTCTTGCGATATGAATGTGCACTAAAAGCTGAAATCTTTACCAGATGATATCGTTTCATTACTTTTTTATGTCGATTTAGAACGTAAGCAATCGTTATGAGTTGCTTCGTGAACTACTACTACACGGGTCATTTATTCTCAATCATTTCCTATGTTTGTTGAAGCAATTTTACTTCGAAAGATAACTCGTACCAATTACGACCTTTTTTTATTGGAAACGACACTTGCTGAGTAACCCCGCTCAGTGTTTAAATATAGGTTTTTATGTGTTAACGCAAAGTGAATGCGATGCTGTTGTTCCAGAAGATTGTACCAGAGATTCATTTCATTATGAATACTACAATCAGTGCCGGCGCTAGGCATGGTCTGACATGGCGATCGCCCGCAGCCTCGCCAGTCAAGGGGCCCGTTGATGGGTCTAATGGAGAAAAAAAATGAAAAAGAAATCATAACTCGAGAAAATCATTATCGTAATTTTATAAGTCGCGGTCCAGTAGTCGGATGTTCTATAAACTTTTCAATTTTTTTTTAATTAAATATTTAATTATAGACATTACGTGTAAGGTAAGGCTGTATGAAAGGAATCAAATAATGCCAACATTAAAATAGGTTCCTTTGAAATTCATATTATTATTCCATGAGTTTAACAAGAAGTATATTCATAATATTATTCCATGAGTTTAATCAGTTCCAATAGTTTAATCACTTACTAAACACAATTTTTAAACTTTTTAAAATCGTGGAAATTGTATTATTTGATAATGTAATGGTTATGTTTCGCAGACGTAAAGAATACCAAGTTGTGACTTTGTTACTGAGTAACAAATGTATTTTAATAATTAAATTGGTTCAAAGAATTATCACCACGGCCGAGATTCTAATCCGGGCCTCCTGGTTTACGCCCAGTTGTTCTAGCCCAGGGCTGTCCAACTGGCGGTCCGTGGTCCCATTCATTGTGGCCCGCGAAAGGTTATTAGTCAAAGTGAAAGATCCTTTTTCCCATGTCGATCAAGAACATTGTGCACCTAGCGCAGGCACCCTGCCGAGGTCAACACCCCTTTAATGTAAAAATTGGTCAAGTTTAGATTTAAGGTTTTTTTCTAGTAAATACAACAATTCAAAATCATCCCAATTTGTTGTAAATTTGTTTGTTTTCCCATCCCATTGTAGATTTCTAAAACATCCCAATGTACGCATGGTACGACCTGATATCACGCACAGTTCCTTCACCCCTCCCACCGTTTCAGAGCAGCGAAGCAAATTGCCGAGATCAACATTACGAGAAGTCAGGCGTGGATGACCCGAGCAACGAAAATATGACCCGCAACCATATCAAATGTAGTTGTAGCTCTTGTGGCCTTATAATTTGAACACCTCTGTTCTAACTACTAAGCTAGCGAGAAAAAAAATTAAAATATATTTCAAAAAACTTTTTGTAGCTTAAACGTAATTTTTTTCTTGTTAAAATAAAATAAGTCATAGTTTCTTGATACAATTTCAATATTATTTTTTCGGGGGGCGGGGGGGGGGGGGGCTACGTTTCATCATTGCGGCGGTCTCAAAATTGTCTAGCTCCGGCACTGACTACAAAACTTGCAATGATCATTCATTGGTTTTCTACTCCTTGGATATTGTCCGCGTGACGTTGTTCAGCAGCCTCCGCGTGCGGAAGAGGTGGGCGGTGACCTTGAGTTTCAGGATGATGCATCCGGCAGGCCATTGTTCTGTCTCGCTTGCTCTATACGTTCTTAACCTTCAGCAAAAGAGGCGGAAAATATCGCGAGCTATACGGCGTGTGTAATGTGTTATAGAAGGGTTGTTCAACTGGCCCTGGCGTTTCGTTTGTATTTTTCGTTTTTTCATGCGCTTTCCGGAAGGTGTCTGTAACCTCCGTGGATGCGACAGACCGGGAAACATCCCTTAGACGGCTTTGTTACCCTTTGCTTCCTTCGAGATCATGGAACTGTCACCATGGACGTGCAAGATGTGAGATGTCGGCCGACGGTGATGCGACGCTGACTGCTGCATCTCGGACTTCTCATTGGCCTTCTGTATCCCCCTCCCAAAGCCTCCTTTGAGAACCTCCTCTTCTTTCAGTAGGACTTGGAATCCTAGTGACCACTGCTAACGGACTGTGGACTCCATAGCGTGTTGCGTGTTGGGGGGCGTCTGGTCTACACTACACATGCAAGTTTGCCCTACACAGTCCTGATCCACAGCGTTGATTTAGTATGTAGCGAGGTGTGGGTTATCAGCACTGACATAAAAATCTTACTGCACGCGACTGGTTATAGTTCTTTGTTTCCAGGGTTTTCAGTGTATTGTTGCAAAAGTTATGTGTTTCTCTTGAAGCTGCGTTATAGAGTATAACATGTCCTTCCAGAAGGAAAACCCGTAGTTTCGAAACTGTAACGCGGTAATTAGAATCCAACAATTTTCTTACGAAAACATGCGTCATGGCGAGCACATGGTTTGTAGAAGAGGATGAGTTACCTATGGCAAGAAACAGTGGGAGAAAACTCCCAATGTTCTCTGGACGACTTGAAAAACTCTTTTTAGTACTCAAGTACGCTCGAAGAGAACGACAAATCTACCTCTAATTAAACAATTAGGTATATTGTTCATGGTTCATACTTTTGTGAATTATTGTTTTGTTTATTATTGTAAGAACAAGAAATGCACAATTAGCAATTCTCAATGAAAATGCAATAGGTATATACATCGTAGTATGGAATACATAAACATTATATAGTACGATGTTTATTATATAGTACCTTAATTGGTCTACTTGTTAATCCATAAAACTCTGATCCCCATGCCCATGGTCAGTAAGCAGGAGACTCCGCTGGCAATAACTGAAAGAATGTCCTTCAAGGAACTGCAAAAAATGTCTGTAAGTTGGCTATAGGTAGGTTGTTGGCCCCGTTATTTGATTCAATGGATGACCAGCTAGCATTTGATACAGAGTTTGGGGGAGACACGGATGTGGAGGATCCTCTGCCAGTTGAATTTCCCACTACATCGCCAAGAGTCATCAGGTTTTGACGATGATTGTAATATTATTTCACCATCTTGTGAAACGAATTTGAAGAACAATTGTTTCTGAAAGTGATTATGAAAATAATTATAATGCTGACGGTGATGAAACAGTTATCCGAATTTCAATTTTACAAAGAGCCGATATCTTCAATTTTACAAAGTCTACATTCATTTCAAACTTTAGATCAAATTTTCATTCTCCTCAATTTAGACTAAACGTGGAATTAAATTGGGACTCTCCTGTCAATAATACTCCTTGTATTTTGGAAATTCCAGAGTGGAGCATATTGTTACCAGTCGAATATATACAGCTTCCAGAAAGGATATACCCTGAATCTAAACCTGGACGAGCTGAAAGCTGTCAGAGTCTGCTTGTGATCATGGGATTTCATCAGATTCCTAGTATTAGACAGTATTGGTCATCACATTCTTTGTTTTTCTTTTGTTTTTTGTTGGTCGCATTGGAAATGTCATGTCCGTAAGAACATTTTTGAACATTCTTCGTTATTTGTATCTGAGCGATTCAGAAAGCCTCCCTAAAAAAGAAGAAGGATTCGACAAATTGTAAAAGGTCAGATCACTAACAACGTATTTGAATAAATTCTATCTAGATAGTACAACTCCCAGCAGGTACCTTAGTATTGATGCGAGTATGGTAGCGTTCAAGGACGAACAACACTGAAACAGTACATGCCACTGAAACCTCTGAGAAGAGGTTTCAAAATTGGGGTTATGGATGGTACTATTATTTGGTACATAACACAATTTCAAATTTATGACAGCAAATAATAGTTTAAAAAGGAAGGATCATTATGAGAAAAAGTTGTTAGGATTTTCAGGCGCTTCGGGATACTGCTTCTACTTTGATTTACTACTCATAAGTTACCGCTACTAAAAAAGGCGTTTTCGGTTGTGGAACTATGATCAGAATAGGAAATTCTTTTCCTTTATAAAACCAGACAAAGAATTGAAATTTGGTAATTATGAGTTTGCTATGTCGGACGACGTATCTATTGTGAAGTGGAAACGTGGTGCCTAGCACTAAATCTGTAGGGATGGCAAGTAATATGCATACTCCAGGTGAAATAAACCAATTTACAAGGAGAAATAAGGAAGATGTAAAGAAATAAGAAAGGTGAATGCCCAAGAACAATGTCTTATTATAAAAAAAATATATGGGAGAAGTTGACAAATTCGACCAATTAATGGTAGCATACTGTATCATGGAAGTCGAGAAAGTGGTGAGTGAAGTTATTTTAATATTTTATACAGTCAGCTATTGTTAATTCATGTATCCTGTACATTGAAACTGCTAAACGCTCGAAAACAATTAGAGTATAGCCTCTGACTTATCTTAAATACAAGACAAAAGGTTCTTTGGTTCTAAAAAAGAGTCCAGTTCCAAAAAGATCTCCCAAAAAGTAATAATTACCTAAGCAATATTTGCTAAAAATGCCAATTTGCATGAAGCAAATGAGACGGCGCTGACAAATGTTGGAGTTCACATACTATAAGAAGGAACATTAAGATGTGTGCATTCTACAACACGAAAAAAACAACAAAGGAACTAAAATATTAAGTAAATAATGTAATGTAGAACTATGCATTCAGTGTTATGCACCATTTCATGATAAGTAAATATTGAAGTTTTCCTCGTGTATCCCCATCTGCTTATTATTAAAATGTAAGCCCTAAATATATTAATATTTAAATAAAAATAAAGAAATATTTCATTATTTTTATTTGTGTTAAGCAAATAGGTGGCTGCAAAAGATTAAAGAAAAAATTTAAAATATTTTTCTCTTTTTCTAAACAAATTATTGATTTCATTCCAAAACAAACAAATTTTATTGTAAAAATATAATTTTGTTCTATAAACGTTTAAATACCTCCCTTTGTGTTTCTAGTAATTGAAAGCAGCTTTTTCATGTACAAAAACGTGCTGACGTTTTTTTGACACGCAATGTCGCCAACCCAAATTGGGAAATTATTCAAATGTACTTCACAAACTTGTGCTTGAGCCATTTTACTTTCTATTATTCTTGTCATTCCGCGAACTGGAGAATGTATGATATCAATGTATTTATGTAACTAGCATGCAAGAAAGGTAGACTTTAAAACTTCCCTTTTAAGAAATATTATTTTTTAAAATATTGCTTATTTTTTAAAATAAAATTTAGTCTATTGCTAGATAAATTAAATTAGTGCTGAAAGTAAACAACGCTGGTTCTTCAAATATACGGTGTTTGTCGTCTGTCCGTTTACATGACGATCACGTACACACACACATGCTCACTTTTCCTTATTCTCGCGTATACACATACTTTTCGACATGATTTGTATCGATAGTACTTCGAGTAGCAGTATTACAATATTACTTCGAGTAGGAAGCTATCCCTGACCTCCAACCTCACGCAAAGAACTCACACTTTGAAGTAATATCAGCTGTCGAAAAAACTCATTTCGCAGAACGATGCTGTCTTTGGCGATTCGCAATTGTTTTAGAACGTGTCAAAAAAATGTGTTTTGGCTGTGATGCGCGCGGCATGCAGAACAAGGTAATGTTCGTACTCTAATTTTTAGATCATTTTCAATGCTAGTTTTAGGCAATGTTATTCCTTTTGCGTATTATGCGTAATTTTTAAATATTTTAAGTCATAAAAATCTGGGTCTTGTTTATCATATTTATTTAGAGTTCATCATTAAACAAAATTAAGGAGGCCAGGGAAGCAAAAACTAAAAATAAGTACCACAAGATTCCAAACAGAAGTTTTAAGAAACACTTTTAAAATACATATGTCGGAGAATGCTGGGGTGACTGCACTAATGAATGACTGGAGCTAGAAAATGGCATATAGTGGAATTCATAGTCGTTTCTTATAATGTGAGTTTAAGTAAGAGAGTCCATATTTTCAAATGAGTGACCACTCATTGGTATAAAGGAAGGTCCCTTGTAATCTTAAGTATTCCTCATTCGTCGGAGGGTTAACCAGCTATGGTTAAGTAAAGTGTACAGACACAAAAGTTAACGCGACATCGCAGACAACGGCGATGATTTCTTTGAGTATTTTGAGTTTTAAACTCAAAATATCCACGTAACGAACGATATCAGAGATGCTGATAATCCAGTGGAAATATACAACGAAGAACAATTTAGAAGATAGTTTCGTTTTCGTAAAATCATTGTTGGAAATAATCTTGTTCTCATTAAGGTGGTTAGAGCGAGATAAGTGTTATGTTTAACATGCCTTTTTTTATTGTATTAATCGAAAGATGAGATGTTCTTCTGTGTTCTGGTTGAGTTTGAATCGATTTTACCGTCCAGTTTTTGCGTAACGAGACCGAGAAGATTGCTGTTTTAACATGGACTCTTATGGTGACCTAACAGATCTGACCTAAAATTTTAAAATTGTGAGAAAATTAACTGTTGAACATCCTTTTAAAAACTTTTCTTTTGGTAGCTAGCATCTCGAAGAATCAACATGCGCAATTTCAAGGAAATCTACCTTTTCAAATGCGAGAATTGTGCAAAATTATAAGCCTAAATCAGTCCAAAGGGAGACGCGTGCTTTCTAGAGGGTCGGGACTGTGACGCGCATCTCGGCAACACTGCGCGCGCAACGCGCTTCATTCAAATCGAGTGACGAGACCTGCAAGTGTTCGTACATTCCTCTGGATCTTCTGGGAGCAATTAAAATAACCTCACTCCTGGAGAACATTGCGTTTGATAGTAACCATATATTCATAACACTGGAATTGATGGATATAATGATTAGTGCGATCTGAATGAAGATCTTAATTCAATTAATATTCCCAATGACTCACTTTGATACTATTCCCTGAGAAAATGGGTGATCTTGAGAGTTTATATATTTTTTTAAACATTCCGTACATTCTTATTATTTTGTATTATGCCCTACGTCAGTTTCTTGCTCCTGAACAATGATTATTTATTCAATTATTCGAAAATTATTCATATTATCTTTTTTATTATGGAGATACACAGTGGATTGTCATTGTCTTTTGTAGCACAGATACTTACACAGAACTCAAAGCAACAATCTTTAGCATAGATCAGCACCTCAATCGGTATTGCTACTGAGTGGGCATTCAATTAAGAAAGAAATAGACTTTGTAGAGGCTTCAAATGTGTTGCAATGATAAAATACTGTTTTGCTGGTGTTAATATCAACCACTGAAGGTAAAGGTGAATGCAGAGCTGGTTTTCTTCCTAGCAAAATTAGGCTCAGGACTCCCATCCTCGTGCCCGATTTTTTAAAATAAATATTAAAAACTTCATAACATGTTTTTATTTGAATAATCATTAAACAAATAGTTTACTGAACAACAGTATTTGATTTTAAAAATAAATTGAATGGAACAATAAGAAACCAAACATGTATTTGTAAATGATAAATTTAAAGAGCAATTTGTTAATTTACATCTGTTTGGAACAGTGATTTATTCTATCATAATTAGTATTTTTTAGATTTGTTCATAATTAGTAATCATTTGTAATTAATAATTACATTTTATTGAAATTGTAAGAGGAATGATATATTCAGCCTTTGGTAGTTTTAGTATTTTAATTGAAACTCCTTTTCTCTTCAGCACCATATTTTATCTAATTGTTTGCATTTCCAGAACAATAATAATAATGCATTTTGAATGGTTCTCATATCTTATTTTCAAAACATTTAAACTTTTTTTCCATTTTGAGTGCAACATCAAGACAAACGATTAAAAAAGACTATACCACTTAGAAATCTCTTTTGAACATTTTATCTCCAACAATGGTATAATTTTATTATTGAAGATCTAAATAATACAGCTCTCAGAATTATCTGATGCAGTATTTGCATTGAATTATGCAGTATTTAACTTGATATGTACTTTACACAATAATTTGCATCTAAATCAATATCATATGATATAATTATATGATAGCAAATAGTGTCTATGAATTATATAACAGCACCGCTGGAAATAATACGGCACATTACAATTGCAAAAATAGTTTTAAAATTGCAATCAAAACTATTAAAACATTAAAAATTGATCATGCAGTTTAATTAACTAAGCAAAATAAAATAGGGGAATAACACACAAAAAAAGAGAATATATTGTGATGAGAAGGATAATAAGGAGCAGTAGGAGTCAATGATTACGATTTCTGTCAAGTTAAATATAAAGCTTTATACAATGTTGGAGAGATCCAAACTGTTGATCTTGTTATCAAGCATTCGAATAATCTAAGGTTTGTCCTACCATTGGTTCAGGTAACTCAAGAAATGAAAATTAGAGAGAAACATTGAAAAAATATTTGAAATTTATTACCTCACTGTTCTCGTGATATTGGGGGAATTATTTCGTTATCTCCCAAATTCCGCTTTGGAAATAAACCTTCCGCCAATCCGCTCAGACGGTGATATTTACCGCGTGTCGACCAGGCAACGAAGCTTATTCAAAGTGATTCAAAACAACGAAACTTGAGCAGTCAAGAAGCATGAGCCCTGAGCAGTCATGCCAATCTCAAGGACATTACGGCGTTGCCCAATTCATTAAAGACTTTTCGCCTTACTCAAACATTGAAATGTTTGCCATTAGTAGCAATTACTGCACAAACATATATAGATATGTAGGTCCCTTAATACCCACTTATCTAGCAAATAATTATTTTTGAACGTAATATGGACTCTCTACTAGGGAATATCTCGCTCTAACCACCTTAACTCTATATAAGCTTCGTAAAATTACGTTTAATGTAAATTCAACAACAATACACACAAGTCGCAACGAAAACACACGGTTGTAGTCAACGACCAACGAAACGACGGAAACCACTGTTAAAAACAGGGTGAGCTGACGGAAATGCAACGTTGCAACATTTCCAATACCTTAAGGAACACTAATTTCTGCTCCCATAACAGACGTTTATAAAATACATGTTTTCTTAAGCGACCTCTCATTTTGAGGAACTCCTTATTGCTAGAGCATTCCTTAAGAATCAACTATGAATTCGGCATGTTGAAAATAAGTGCCCTAGGTCTCTGCGCCAATCAACGTGATATGATTTGTCAAGACCAAGGTATTTGTAAGTTCTTTTGTGATTGGCTAGCCGTGAACACGTGAGAGTTATTTTGAAATGGTGGTCAAGTTACTCATGTTTTGAGGATATTTCGATCTAGTACATTTAGCGATTAGGTAAGTTAAAAACTCCTAGTTAAATAATAATAATAATAATACATATTACATATTGTGGGATGCATTTTTTGTTGTTGAGTAATTAATTATGACACTTAAAAGATAAATGCATTTTATAAGAGAAAACGTGCATATATAACCTCAAATGCACGTATTAGGGAGTGGGCATGCACAGGAACTTTCTTTTGCTGTGTTTCAGTGAACAACCATTTTGGTCATTCACTAATGATACAAAAAATGTTGTCCTTTGCTCTGTTACTGAGTACTATGTTCACATTATAAATATTATGAAAAATTCTGCACTACTGGAAGTTCGAAAAGAGCATTGCTACCAGTTGACCGCCTTCCAATTCATTTCGGTCATTCACTGGAAAACAATAATCATTTACTGATTATAACAAATTAATGATTGGATAGTAATAAGGAAACAATATTATTTTTGGAATATATTCCAAAATGGAAGATTGTGGAAAGGATAAAAGTTCGTACACGTATTTTCACTATACAGAGGATGATGTCTGCAGCTTTAGCTGTCTCAATGGCTGGTATCAAAAATGAATTTTGCCACAAGTCGTATTCCAATTGTATTTCAGTCATCAAATGCATCAAATGTTCATTAAAACTTGCCAAGAAACAGATATTGAAAATATTTTTCATAAAAAAATTAACATTAAAATTGGGGATAACAAGTAATATTAAAAGCGCGTGACATAAATATTGAAATTCAACCATCAAAATTTAAATTCAGCATAGGAAACTGCAATTTTTTTTAAATATGCTAAAAATGTGCAATATTTATTTATATTTTTAAATGGCCATATATTTATTCCAATTAATACATTGAAAAATTAATAGTTAAATTATATTAAGTTGTGGTTCTGGGTGTTGAATGTTCCTCCATTCGTGAAAAATTACGGACATTTTTGGAACTGTGTTTATGAACATTCTGGATTTTCCCCCCAAACGATTATTAAAATTTAATGAAAGTAATATTTCTCTCGACGATAATGACTGATACAAGTTTCTAAAATAAATATTTAAAACGACGACAGTTCATAGAAATTTACGGAAGGAGTCACTTCTATGTCAATAGCACTGGGACTCGAAATTCGTTGGCACTTTTCATCACCGATAAAAGGGCACGTGGAACCAAATGTTTCATACACTTCATTTTATTACAAAGCAGCACCTTAGCATCATCTCTAAGGTAACGATAATATTTACTTTGAACCATTTTCAAAAAGAAAAGGTATCGACCTGACGTGTGTTGGTAAAATAGTGCTTTTTTAAATCGAATTTGTTGACGAAATTCGCAGCCAGAACCCAAGTAAACTGAAAGAAAGCAATGTCTCAAAGCAAAGAGAGCAATCATTGTAAATAACAAATGTGATAAGTCACACGTACCTTGGCAACCAAAGCCAAAAACTTTGTAATTCTGTAGGAATCGCTTACGCGCACAGCAGAGGTTGCTACCCAACACTTCCCCGCCAAACGTGACGTCATTCTGGACATGTCTATTGCTGATTTCGGCACTTTGCCCGGCTGCTCTGAAACGGGAGGGGGCATGGAATCATGCAAGATATGAGGCCGTACCATGTGTCAAGCAGTGTATTTCCACCATGGAGCGAAAGACATTGGGATGATTTTGAATTTCTGAATTTACTTGAAAAAATCATTAAATGTAAATTTAACCTATTTTTACATTAAAGGGGCTGTTCACCCCTGCAGGGTGCGTCCGCTAGGTGCACAATATTTTCGCCCAACATGGATGAAAGGGACTTTAACTTTTGACTAACTTTTCGCGCGCCGACAGTTGGACAACCCTGTTCTGAACGTTTTATTATTTTGATGAAACCTACTTCAATGAACTTCGAAGAGGATCTTCATCTGCTCCTGACAAATTCATGAGGCATAGAGGTAATAAAAAATATAGAAATAATGGTGGTTTAGTCACCGTTTATAGTGGTGATCTGAAGGGAATGATGTGCCCTCAAGGAGCGATAGTTCAAGCCTTATGGTTGAGAGAGATTTTTTTAAACCAATGCAGAGCGAGCAAATGCAATAAATGAATCTGCAATAGAAGTCAAATAAAATTTTAATGGTAAAATATCGATTTATTATTGTTATTGATTAAAAAATACCCAGTGGTGAGCAGATCGGAAACTACTTCAGGCTAGATAATTGTCTCCTACGGATGGCGCTGATTGCGGTAGGCAAATTTGAATATCTGTTTTTTCTTATTTATGTATAGACAGAATTTTTATTTTTGAAAATGAAGAATAAGGATATAATATACGTCCACCAGTAAATTCTTTCATTGGGTGAATAAAAATGTCACTTTATATAGTTAAATGGTACGTATAATACAATTTGTAAATACGGGTGTGGGTTAACATGTTAATTTGTAAAGTGGTATTAATATTCGATTGATCTAAATTGAAATGTGAATAAGAGCAAATTCGAAATGTCAAAGAGATAATATTTAGTAAAAGAAATAGTCACAGAATTTCGATATGTCACAGCTGTTAGTATTTACTGCACGATCAGCTTTTTTCTCCTTGTGGCCGTGTTATTTATCTCTTTTGGGTTTGAGAGTATGTAACATCAGCAAACGCCATATTGGTGAATTTCAAGCACGTAGGTGTAGTCTAGATTACGTCAAATGTCAACAGGGTTTTAACGTCGGTAATGTTCGTTATATTATCGTAACCATAGGTTAGTAACTTAGAAAACCGATTACATTATTACAATGAATCGGAGTGATGGTTTAGTGCAGAGACGAAATGTTTCTCGGGAAAACGGGGAAGGAGTGTCAAAAGATACCTTGGATTTGGACGAGAAGAAAAATGATCGTGACGATGATTTGGAAGATGGAGATTCAAAAGAAACAAGACTTACCCTCATGGAAGAGGTTCTTCTGTTAGGGTTGAAAGATAAAGAGGTATTAAGCAATATAAATTGAATGTGTCAAAACCCAACCTTGAAATCTGATTGTATTAGTGAAGCCTTTGGATAGTAGTATGTGTGAAATGAAATGTGTATTAATGAATCATTCACCATTGCATTTTAGGGCTACACCTCCTTCTGGAATGATTGCATTTCAAGTGGTTTGAGAGGTTGCATCTTGATTGAATTGGGTATTCGTGGCCGAATTGAATTAGAAAAAGCTGGCATGAGGCGGAAAAGTTTATTAAACCGCAAACTGTTGTTGAAAAATGATACCCCTACAGGGGATGTTTTGTTAGATGAAGCGTTAAAACACATGAAAGAGACAGACCCACCTGAGACTGTGCAGAGTTGGATTGAGTACCTCAGTGGTGAGTTGAAGTATTGTCAGGATGCTGTGGCTTCAAAGAGCTGGAAATTATTGTTTTTTTAATTTCAGGTGAAACTTGGAATCCTTTAAAGCTCCGCTATCAGTTGAAGAATGTGAGAGAAAGGCTAGCAAAAAATTTGGTTGAAAAAGGTGTGCTAACTACAGAAAAGCAAAATTTCCTTTTATTTGACATGACAACACATCCTCTCACAGACAATGTAGCTAAATCCCGATTAGTCAAAAAGGTAATAAAAATAGTTGTATACATGCCAGCAGGTGCAAGTCTTGATTGAAGTTTTAAACTTAATTGTGTGGTGATGGTGGTGGTGATGACTGTGATGGTGATGGTGATCGTGTTGCCACAAACGTTTGTTCCATTCTGAACTTTTGAGTGTGAAGGGAAATTTCTTGTTGACCAATAATTGAGCTCTGGGCCATTTCCCAAGGTTTCATCTTAAGATTTTTTTTTTTCATTATAACTGCAATTCATTTGCACTCACTGAAACTTGTGCACAGTAAAAAATTGTTTAATGGGAAAGATTTTTATTTTGCGGGTTGTTCTCTTACACAGAATTGTTTTACAACATATATAATGAAATATTGAGAGACTAGATGACAATTGGTTATTATAGTTATATAAAGTAGTATTGTTTATAAAAAATTGAATTGTTGCTTGAAGGTAATAGCACTGTTTATTTTATTGTTTGAAAAATATACTTTTTGTATTTCAAGCATTTATTTTATTTTTTTAGTGTATGAAACTGTATTTAGTGTTACCATCTGGCTGTAATTAAGATAAGATTTCATGTGCTTACTCTGTAGATATGAATTCACAAATGATATCTTCCTAGCACATGAATGATAAGATTTAGTAGTGGAATTGCATTTATGTTCATTTCTATTCAGTATTAGATGGAAATTCTCTATCAACGTATACATTGAAAATCATTTGTTCAGAGGATTTTTTATAATAATAATTTTATTATTATAATGTTTCAATCTTCAAATAAATATATTTATACTAGGCAGCTATAAAACATTCCAATATTTTGAAGTTTCAATATTCATTTAGCACCTGCTTTTGTCTAAAACTTGTTTTGAGGACAGAGTGAACTGTGATAGAAAAGCAGTGATATTGTTTTGCCAGTTTGATAACATTGTATGATATGACTAGTGGGAAATGAGGTGATTGCAACAGTGAACATGAATGAATGTTATTGTCATGTTTACTGCTGGGTCATAATTTATTAATATGAGAATGGTAATTGTCTTATTAACTTTTGTTTGTGATATATAAACTTAATGAAAAATATACTTGTTTTACAAGTGTAAAGTGTTCCATGTGTATTACTCATTCTCTTCTAGTACGATAGGTTGAAGTTACTCATGTTTGTGAATGCGAATGAGGTGAATGATGGGAAACTGTTTTAGATGAAATATTAATTTTTCACATTGATTTCATTCATGCAGTGAAAATGGTCTAGGCAGAAGTATTTGTGTGTCCTGAAAATTTGTCATTTTGCATTAAAACAAGTCACCTATTTCAAGATCTTCACTGGCTTGTACCCACATCAAAATTGTATCAAACAGCAAGAAAAATATTAGTAGTCTAAAAATTTTAAGTGGGTTAATTGTAAATCAACAAAATATCGTTGCCTGTGTTTTTTATTCATGAAACTGTAATGGGGAGTCTTTTAAAACCAGGTAATCCTTCTCATTAATTGGGTGTTTCAGTACTACTTGTTAAACTTCATTCTAGGAGAGTATGGCTAATGCTTGGTGATCTATGCTGCTTTTATTATTTTGCTAGTGAATGAATTGGATAAGTTTTATTGTTGAAAGATAATTTTAGGTTTTCATGGTACCGTACAGGCACATTCTAAGAATGTGGCAATCTTCACATGGTATAATGAATGTAGATTTGCGTAATATGTTCTTGTAGTTTTATTTTGTTTTTGTTAAATATTAGTGAAATGTATTTACTCATATTACCCAATTTCTGTGAGTATATGGTGTTCATTTTCTACATAATTTTTATATTACATTGCATATTATCACAAAGAAATCTGGATCAGTTTAAAAATAATGACAACCCCCTTGTAAATAGTGTTTTTTTGCGACTTAAAACTGGAAAGAAATTTACTTACAGGTGCATATGTGAACTCAATATCTTTCATTTTCCCTTTGGGGAGTTTTGCAAGTTTGTTTTTCTTTTTCATTGACGTTGATAGTCTCATTCGTGAACTGCAATTTGTAATATGGTTGATGAGCTAAATTTGGAGGAACATCAAAAACCATTCTGGTTGCTGATCGAAAAGATGAGGAGAAAAGTCTCTCATCTTGCCCCACAAGAATAATTACCATTTAATTTTCTTAAGTAGTGATATTATTTTGCTTGTTTACATATAATTTCACTCCCATGAACCATGTTAAGACATTTTAAGATAGCAAACTGAATTTTTCCTTCAACGTCTTTTTTGTAAAATTATCAAGCAATATCATTTCTGCACTTTAATTAATATGTCAGTTTTTCATTGATTTCATTAATAACATTTCAGTTCTTTATTGCCTTTTCAAAACTTCCCTCTTATAGTTTTTAGATTTCTTTTGCTTTCGATTTTTACTTACTGGGATGTAGATGTATAGTTTTGTGATAATAATGTTGCAAATTGAAAGTTTTTTCAATGGTATTCGGTCATCTGATCATTTAAAGATTTTTTTAGAGCCATATAATGTTCCTTGTGCTGCTCTAATCATTCCAACAAAGCTTTAGAATTCTATAGCTAAGTTTTCAAGGCCAAAGTTCACTTTTATGAATGCCTTTTCCTGCTTTCCAAGACTTTTTCCCTTCCAGAATGACCTAAAATTTTCCTGGTTTAATTTCTTTTCAGCCCAGCTGGTCCTTTATAATCCTCTCCATATCCACATTTTGGCTGCCTCTGGACAAACGGTTTCTTGTTTTTCCAAGTTGAATTCTTTTCCTGACATAAAGGTACTTCGTAGAAATATTTTTACTACTTTTTCCATTGATCACTACATATTTTTATGTTAATAAATTTCTTTTAATTTGGAAAACTTCTTTTTCAGTGCCATTCTTTGTTTGATTTATGTAGTTACATCGGTGATTTCACTCGCAAAAAAAAATTGCGACTTGTACATGCTTTTTATTTGAGTTCTCCATACATTTTTTCCTATATTCTTACTTATGTTTTCTGGACATTATTTTTACATAATATATTTGTTACATTTCATGCAGCACTAAAAGCATTCATTCTTGACTTTTAAGACTACCCATTACCACTGTATCATCCGCAAATTAAGTGTTTCTGCCATTGAACTTTCAATCTTGCACATTTTTCTCAATTTTCTGTGTAGCTGCCTCACCAATTTTCTTTTACAGTTAATGTTTTGTTAATTAACTTATTTTTCACACCATTCATAAAATGTTTTATATTAAGTATTGGTGATCATTTATATTTCAGACTACTAGATTCCTGAAACAGTCTTATTCTATTTCATCTTGGACTTCGATTTTTATTGTGTGAATATTGATTGTTAGATGGCCTTTTCAAAATGTAATTATCATTGAAAAACTTGTCAGTTAAATTTTAGTTTGATATCATAACTTCCTTATAAATTTGAGTTCGGATACTAGCGTGAAAAGGTATCAATGTTATCTTTTCTCCTTTATTTCATTTATTTCTGGTTCTGTTGTTGTGTGTGTGCTGCTTCTAAATTACAAACATGATAGTTTTATTCAATACTTTTAAGTTGTAGCAAGCAAACTATCCTTGGGTCAGTTACTTTATTAGTTATAAAATTTGAATCTTAAAATTCAATTGTTTTGTATATATTCAAGTACCAAAGAAGTGTTGATTTTTGTTCAAGGTCCAAGATGCTGTCCTTGGCAAGTGGGTCAATGACCCTCATCGTATGGACAAACGTCTTTTATCACTTATCTTTTTGGCTCATGCATCAGATGTCCTGGAGAATGCTTTTGCTCCTCTCAACGATGATGATTATGAGCTAGCAATGAAGAGAGTGCGAGAGCTGCTTGACTTGGACTTCGAGGCAGAAAGTATGAAGCCCAACACCAATGAGACAGTATGGGCTGTGTTTGCGGCTTTCACAAAGTAGACTAGAGGAGAATACATGTTGCATAACCTTTTTAAATTTTTGAACGTCGAGCACAAGGATGGATAAATAGAATTCCATTTTTAATTCTTGAAAGAAACATTAAAGTTAAAAGCGTTCTGTTTGGGGAAATGGGAAATAAAATACTTGATATTGATTGTCAAAAAATTTCTTTCACTTCAAACATTGTATATAATGAAATAAGGTACTTGTAATATTAGTAATTTCAAGTGAATTTCAAGTGTAAGTTGACATGCAAAGATTAAATAGTTCTTGTCCATAGGTTCGCCTGTGACTCGTGGAAATTTCATTCTCCCCAGCCTTCTGACTCAGGTGATAAGTTACACATTATTTGTGCAAAATTTCTAGTGCTTCAGAAGTGCAAAACTTCCAAAATCAACATGGGTATTCTCTATTAGTAGTATTTATTCTTGTTACTGCATTTGTTATTTTCAGTTTAATCATTTCATTTTGTTATACATACAACTTTTATCTTATTTTCCATTGATTTGTATATTTTGTAATCCATGTATGCTAATGGTTTGTATAGTATATTTGGGTGTACAATGCCTAAGTGACACAGTTTGAGCAAATGGCTACAAGTTGTAATATAATTGCTTTGAACAAAAGTTTGCAAAGATGGTTACTACCCTGTTCACTAGTTCTCCTCGCTGGGAGCCACAAAGGTGCCACTGAAAGAATTCCTTTAATATTCTTGAATAGTTTTAAGAGAAATGTATGGGTGTTGCCGCTATGGATTATTGCTAGACATGTATGCAGCACTTTTGTTATTTGAATTGATGCAGATTTTATTTATTATGCGTGTGCCGGATATTGTAGAAATGAACTGTTTGCATATAAAATAAATAAAAGGAGAGATGATTATCTTTGTGTCTTTAAATTTGTTTAGACATAGAATATTCAGACTACATGTTTGTTTTAAAACATTTGGGGAAAACACAGATTAGGAAAAATGGTTTGGACTGCTAAATTGTTTTTAGTTTTTATAAATTAAGCAAATCAAATTTTTTTTAAGCATTCATTTGATTGTTTGCATCTTTATGATTTACATTTCTTTGTTATTGAGTATTGTTTCTTTTTAATCTTGTCTAGTGAGGAAGGGTCTGAAATTGCACCTTTTTCTTGCGTCAAATACTAATTTAATATAAAAAGGATTCCTTTATTTTGAGTATAAACCTTAAAAGTATGATATATTTGTAAAGTAATTATGATGTACTGCAATAGTTTTATGTAATTTATGCAACTCTGGAGGTAACTTTGGTATTTTTCAGGTAAGGCACCCTAACTGCTAGGCTTTATATTAATTGAGGTGATAGTTCCGGTACTTGTTCGGAAGCTGGTTTTTGAGCCAGTGATAGTTGATTTGCATTCCCCTTTGAAATAAAGTTCTGGCCACTCAAACTCTAATTTAATTGCACTAACATCTGTTGGGTTGAGATGGAAGTACAAAAATTCAGTTGGTATTCAGGAAACTTAATTTGTTTTCTCCCTATCAACAGGGAAAACTAAGTGGTACCTCTTAATGTTACATTAATACAACTCTTAAAGAGATATAATTGGATTATGCCGTTACTTCCAGTTGGTGTTCTTATATCTTCAAGAAATTTAATTTGAAATTACCTTCACAATATAAGCTTCATGTTGCGGATACTTCTGAGCATCCACTCTTTCATAATTTCTTCTTGTGTATTGATGTAATTAATGATTAAAGAGATGCTCATTGCAAAAATTCATTGATATATTTGTTCCATAATATGGCAAAGTAAGGATTATCTAGTACCAGAATCCCTCATTAAAAGAGCCTGAAGAATAGATAAGCTAGACAGCTTGAACAGATGTAACTGCGCCTCAAATGTAAGTTTTTGATATATTGTGTATATAAATAAAATAGATTTCTACATCTTGTGTCAGTTTGACATTTATCACACCTTGACCGCAATTCCAAAGTATTGTTGAATTTTAAAGCATTCTCAGTGGTTTTATTCGTAATGTTTTTATCCTTCTCAGGCAGAGGAGCTCATACAGTTTTTGTGAAATTCCTTCTCTGTAACTAGAAAATGTATAGGTTATCCATCTAAAAAAAAAACAGTAGGATGATAACAGGAAAGATGGTTGAAAAGGAAGGTGGTACTTAAGGGAATGGCCAAAACTGAAAAATGTAGAGTGTAAAATTGAGAGAAATGACCGAATAATGTAGTGCAATTTTTACTTTTGAATTGTGAATTACGGTATTACTTTCACACTAGTGCATTTTTAAAACTGAAGAAAATCTTTTTGATGCACTTCTGATTGCAGAGATTGATACAGAACTTTTGTCGACACAAAAACAAATCGTGTATTATTTGTGCCCCCCCCCCCCCTCACGTTTCCTGATTTTCCCCCCCTATTGAAATTAAAAAACAAAAACAAATCTCTGCGTTGCAAAATACCCAAGGCTCCACTGCAGTCAAAGTGATTTTGTTTTTAATGCTTCGCTATTGCAATATATTACACTTCCCTCGCTTCTGGTCACGATATTGTTAATCAGTTTTACGACCCCCTCCAAATTGTAATAAATGAAAGACGTTGAACACACCCCGCGCGAAATGCGGTTTTCTCGTGTTTTAGGTGTGCGAAACAACTAATTTTTTCAGTATGCGAAATATCTGTAACTACTCGCAATTGTTTTGATGTCTATTATTTACAAACTGTTACGGCTCGTGACTGGAATCCATTTACTTTTGTACACGTAAAGTATTTTCAGTTATTTGGTATTTAATTTATTTTCTTTTACTGGACGCATTGCATTTCGCTCATAGCATGTTAAAATGGTATAAGGAACACTGGCGTGAGGGGATTCCCGCACTCCTCTCTGTCCTTGCTACGCTCGGACGACAAACGACTTGTGCGAGAATCACTTGTTTCGCGCCCTTATTACGTAAACTATTTTGCGAGTATGGGTTTGTTCTGTCTTGGTTTGGAAATGTCAAGTATCCTTTTGTAAAACGTTCTCCATTCAGCTAGGGCATGCATTTGCGATCAAATTTCTCCATGACACTGTCTTGGAGAAATTTACTTCTTTGAAATAACGTTCAAGTAATTCCAGCCGATATTTCACAATCGCAGGATCAGAATGTGCAGCGCTTAATACTCGAGGGTGTGCCGGGTTGCGTAGAGCTTCTGTTCAGGGGCGCTTGAGTCAGCATAAACAAAATCAACGCGCGTGAAGTGCTATGGCAGGGTAGGGAACGGTAGGGCAGCGCATGAAAAACGAACATTGATTTTCATATATTAGATAACGTGGCAAGCCTAGTCAAGTGTTTCGCGACATTATCTTACTATCTGAAAGTGCAATCCGAAATTTCACGGGATAACTAAAATATTAACAATCAAATACCTAACGTGCTACAACAATACATACTTTCTTGTATTTTCACGTCTACACAATATTATACTACCACATGAACCTGCAAAAGTGTTTGTAACCCACAAAAATATTTTCCTCGAACCGGTATTCTAATTCAGGTCCTTCTGTCAAAACACTGAGCACATACCGCTACACCAGCGCTCCGCTCGCACGGATATACTTAGCTTTCCCGACGCCTAAAAACTAGTTCGTAGCATTATTTCTATCTTGGGCATTTTTTCAAAATCCTGTGTTAAACGAAAATGAGTCTTGTACCCTTGACTGCCCAAGAGGAACACGTAAAGATATCATTTGAACCCCCCTTTTTTTCTTGAAAAGCAATTTTGTTTAATCAATTGTATTAATTTCAAGAAGAAAATGCACTAAAACTCGTTATTTAAAAATATATATATTCCCTCATCTAAACACCTAATTGTTTAGAATAGATGGAGACTGTTTTTGAAAAAAAAAAAATGCCTGTATTTCACGCAAAAATCTTCTAAGATTACTCATATTTTCAAGTAATTGTACATGACCTTATTTTGAGATCTTTCAACAGATATCATTAATGGAAAAAACCTGCATCTTCGATATTGTAGCTGTAGGAAGAAGCCGAAAAATGTTTGCGATTTTCGAAAATTCAGAGAATTCAACGAAAATGAGACCTGCGCATTTTTTGAAGCGTTCTTTACGCTTTCCGGGGACAAAGTTTAATAAACAATTTGGAACAATTTTAAAGAAAAACTTTTTTAAAATGTTGAGGGTTCATGTAAAGTAATCCCAAACTTAAAATATCCATTTCAGACTCGCAGGGTCTGGAGTTCGTTGAGATCGATCGGGGAATATCAGTTTTTGAGAAATTCGTCGGAACAGTTTAGGGGCTAGTGCTGATAAAGGACAAACCAACAATTTGCCGGCAATCAATTCTTCGATATTAAAGATTCACAAAACGTGGTTTCTGACTACATATGTTGAAGAAATTTTCTACCAAGAGGAATAAGGTTTATCCACTTTCGTTACCATGACCCGATAATGCGATTTTTCTGTCGCGGCTGGGAAAGCTGCAAATGCTTAAGCGCCGTAGGCACAGGCAGGCTGAAATGGGGGTGGGGGCACAAACGCACGAACAATTTAACCATACATCCTTATAATATTGGGCTTATCTTGATTTATTTAAATACTGTATTTCTACACACAATCTCTTCCGATGCAGGCATAAGGTAGTAGAGCTACTACCGCTTATTGAGAAAACTAGTTGAGTGCAATGCTTCTTCGTCGCCTTCGTCTGCCGGTAAGCCTGTGAAGTGAATGCATGACGGCACGCTGCCTCGTTTTACACAGGCGGAATGAAGTGGCAGCCAAAGGCTTTTCTGTTCCCTGTCAACAGCTCCAAATGCGTTACGGTCGGCCGTAATCGAACTGCCAAAGAAAAACGTTGATATTATCGTTACATAACGTAATTCAGAAATCCATTATTAATAAATAAATACATTTTTAATTTATTTTGGGCGTTGATTTCTGTAGGGGAGGCTCCGCCTTACAGCCTTTAATGACGAACCGCGCCTGCAAGCAAGTAAAAATGGACTTTTTGAAATCTGGTTTTGCCTTAGTATCGTAGATTTGCATTGCCTATCATTTTTTAAGTTGGCAATAATAAATACTTATGGATTGCATTCAGAAGCAAACATAGTTGCAGACATTATTAGGCTATATTGGTTGAACTTGCAACAAAAATTAATATTCAAGTAATTTACAGACAAACGTATCATGTTGTTGAGTCGTACACACTTTCCTAATATTGAGGTAAATCAACTGCTGTCATGGGTGTCTCCAGCACCAAATTGTTGGGAGGGAACAAGATAAGATATATGCAAATTATCTTGGAGTCCCCGCCAATATGCCCTGCATTCCAAAAAAAAAAAAAAAAAAAAAAAATATTGGGAGAGGGGTCGTCCCTGGCAATGGCACCCATGGTAGCACTCAAAGATACTAGTCTTATCGAGATGAGACTTCTGTTTCATGACTATTAATGTTGTGAGTTGTTTGTTGAAAGAAGTATGCTTAAAATTGTCTTAAGACAATTTAAACAACTCTAGTGACCAAGTTGTCGTTAACTCTAAGTGAGCGCTGCTCAGCTTGGGTGATACTTCCAACGCACGACGCATCAACCGCCGATCCACCTTCAGACCTGCCGAGTTGGTTATTTTTGATTACCCTACAGAGATTCTGTTTAGGAATTCTGAATTCACTTCTTTAATAATACTAATTGCATGTACTTCCAGCTGGTGCGGATTTCAAGTAACGTGTGTCCTTACCATCGTCACCTAATTTTAACAAATTTAAGTTAACAAAAATGAACACTTTCATAAGCTCGAAATTATTTACAATCAACGTTTGTTTAAATATTTTACTTAATAAGGTCGACAATAGATTTACGTGCAAAATAAGCATTGAAATCACCTATTGAGAGAAACAATCATTAAAAATCTCTGTCTACTTAACAGTCTCAATTTTGTGTTTATTTATTTTTGAAATCAATTCTTTAATTAATCAGTTCTAAAATTTGTTGTTTAACTTTGTTATTAATTATTTATTTATACAACTCTTATTACACGTACGTTCACACAGGTACTCATACTTCTGCAACGTGGTAGGGGTGAATGGACTTTGCAGGCGCTGCCTTCTTGGCGTAGCTTCCGCAAAAATCCAACGTTGGCAGCCGACTCTGTCCTTCTGTGACCTCGCCTCGCGATCAGAAGCGCGCTGGCTCCCCGCGCAGAGCTCGGTGTTGGCGCCGCCTCGTCTCGACGGGCAGTATCTTTTAGGAGACGCCCGCGATGTTCGATGTTCAAGTTTTCTCCACATTCCAAGTCCAGCCGGTCGGCTGGGGCCCAGCGTTGAGCTCACCACTTCTCGGTTGCAGGTTCTTGTCCTTCTTTCCATTCATAGCGCGTTGATTGGAAGCTGCGTGTGCTCGAGCTTTCGCCTTAGCAGTTAAAGGAGGCGCATCAGTAGGTGCCATTAGTGGATCGTGATCAGAGTTTTAGTTCACGGCACGATTGTATCAGAAAATGGCCGCCATTGTTAGATTTTTGATCTGATGGTTGCGCTCTTTGTAGTGAACACCGTTCACTCGCCCGAAACCTCCGACCGCTCGCGACACAGTTCTGTTCTAGTCGGCCACCAAAAAATCAGTCTAACTTATGCACATATTCCAGTTCGATAAGCGATAGCTTCTGTCCACCACGTCGAACATCAGGATTTGAGCAAGGAAGATTTACTTTAATTTGTGTGGCAAATTGGCCGAAAATAACAGTTTATAATACGACGGATGGCACACAATAAAACACTTCGAACTTCTCGACTACTCTCTTCAACAATTTTTAACAGACTTCGACTGCTCTCCTTGCGAAATTCTAGCAGACTCCGTTTCTCAACGGAAAAAAATTCCAGCCGTTACTTCCTTCGCCTTTTCCTCAGCGACCAATGGCAACTTACAGCTCCTTATCTTACGAATTTGACATTGACCAGCTTCGGCTCGACCGTTGCAGATCTCAGGTCGTGACGTCGCCGACACGCTACATTTCACTACGCGCGCGCGGCCCAACATCAAGAATAACTTTTTCAGATTGAGCGAGGCATATCTGAGCTCTCCTCTCTCTCTTTCTCTCTCTCTCTCTCTCTCTCTCTCTCTCTCTCTCTCTCTATATATATATATATATATATATATATATATATATATATATATATATATATTGAGAACTAGGTAAACCAATGATTGTATTGTTTCTGTAATATTACCACAAACAAGCACTGAACAAATACAAAGAACAAGTGGCAAATAACACATACAAATAGTATACAGAATCAAATTACCCCTTTCAACACATTAAATAATTTACACACTTCTTCAACATTAAACTGAATATTTCCTCCTAATTAAATTGCCTTTCAAAATGCCCATGCACGGTAATTACTGCTTGGCCAGCCCCGTTTGAAAAGACATAGCAGACAAAGACAAATATTGATTTTACTTTTCAATTGTAACACACAGTGAAAATATTTCTATTTTAATATCATTCCTTTGGCTCAAAAGACTAGCAGCAAATTACCAAAACGACTTACAATGACCAAAATGACTATATAGTTATTTACAATTGATTCCCCTTGGAAATATTACACGTAAATGAAAATGTATTACTCTGTTATTTACAAACCTTCCTTGGGAACATCAAACACAAATGAAAATGTATTACACTGGCTTACAAGGTTACCCTTTCCCGGTATTTGCCGTGATATAATTCGTAACAAGATTTAGGTGATTATGCAAATGTTGAATTCAATCCTGCCGCTGCTCTAGCATGCTTGCGGTTCTGCCAGCTCTAGACACCGTTACAAAGTTTGTTACCTTTGCAATGGCACTTGCAATCGCGCCTTGCGTCAGCCTCGCTTCTCCTTCGACGCGCCTGACCTGCTCCAGATTCCGGCCGCACCGTCGCTCTTCTTCCGTCCAGATGTCCACGATGTCGCGCGAATACCGTTATCTTCGTCTTCCTGCCCATGGATTTGGCTCCTACGCTTCTTACTTGCCTCCCGGCACCTCACGCCCTGACGGGATGACGGCATCAAGAGAGAAGCAGAGGGCAGCGAGGCGCCAAGCAGAAGACGGCGCGACGTCGACTGGAGGAGGTAGCTGGCAAGGCCACCGTACGGCCATCGGTGGCACTACAGCGCGAGCAAGGTCGAGTCGCCGCAGCGCCGCTGAGAATACGCCGTGCCAAGTAACGAGCGAGGTTCGGAAGGGGCGGGGAGCAAAATATTGGTGTAGGATTTTACAAATGTTTCCTTGCAGCGAGGAATCGAGACGCCGTTGCGCTCACGTGTTTGCGGAAGAGTAAATTTGTGCGAAGTGAAAGGAAACGTTTACGTGTTTGCAAAGCCGTTAGGCGATGAACAGGATTAATTCCTTAACAAAGAATTTTCTTGTATAATTGCTCCAAGAGTCGAAGAATACGTTTATGTGTGATGAAGAAATTCAAATTAGAAAAAATAGCGTGTACGTTTATGTTTTATCTGAGTAGTGAATTCAAATTTTGCAAGATAACTATTCTAAATATTTCCATGTTCCGATTTCGAAAGTGATCATAAAATAAATAGTAACGAGAAGGTACGAGGTACCGACTGTGCAGATTTGAGATTTAAATGTTAACCCCCACCACGATCCATGGGGATGGGTTGGAGGCTTAACTGTTATCGTTAGATAGGTTTTGTAAAAAATATTGAGCAGGTGTTTCTTTACTTCTCAAACCAAAGTGTAAATTTTCGATAATTGCAAAAATCTTACTTTTGAGATTACGACGCCCTCCATCACGAGTCTCAAAAGAATCGGTAGATGCATCAAAAACATTAGTTCTAAAAAGTAAATTTTACAGGAGAAGGTTACAACTATTTACCCTTTAAAACATTAACACTGGAATGCCCCAATAAGTAAAATATAAAGCACTGTAAAGCACCATTTATGACAAAAAAAAGCATGACCATATATTTTATATGTGCTTTACAACAGAATTTTGAAATTTGTGGACTCATGAGTGAGATAAACATTTCAAGTCAACAGGAACTTTAAGTTTCAATGTATTTATTGTCAATAGAGTAAATTTGTACATAATCAGATGAAGTACAATAAAATGTAATCTTATTTATATATTAGTCTTCTTCTGTTGTCTCAGTACTTGGCCAATATTTAAACGCATAAAAACTGCTATGTTCTTCTGGAATGTATTGCATCAATTTTGTTATGTAATGTCATTTTAGTAAATTTATTGGAATCACCTTATTGTAATATTTTTCAGAAGCTACTTTTGAAGTTACATTTTGATTCTTGAAAAATGAAAATCGATATTTCATGAAGCCATCAATCCACTCATAACATTCAATTTTTCCTGGAAAAGTTTGATTGTGGTGGAAACACACAATTTGCAACATAAAAAGTTACTTTCCGTTTTGCTTCACCAGACATTCCACGGCTGTCTTCAGGCAAGCAAGATCACTTGCATAACTTGGGCCACTATTTTTTGTTCTCTATGATATTTTGTGTACCTACGAATTTGACTTGCATTCTTGGTTTCTGAGATATGTGAGCAATATATTCGTACATCGAATATATTCTATCTCTTCGACATATTAGTGTCTTGATACCAGTAAATATTTGATCACATGGGGGAAATGAATGCCCGCGGAGAGGATAGTACTGGAATACATTACTGAATCTTCCAGTTTTTACAAGGTAGTTAATTACCTAGATAATTGTATTATTATTTTGAGCAGGGTTTCCATCAGAAAACAAATGCATTTCATTGAAAGTTTCTTGCAATTCAGATTTAATAGTCAAGCAGAAAAAAGCAAACCTCGTTTGGCCCTTTCTTGTCAGTACCTCCATACTAGAGATAAATTGTTAATTTGTTATTTTCTATATCTGTGACACAGAATACAGAAACGGTGAGTTGCTGCAAATAAAATGCTTCTTGCACAGATATCTTGGGAAGTTGAATATTTTGCATGTAGTCAAAACATAATTCTGCAACCTTTTCATTTCCCGCACACTTTCGTTTTACTTCTTTCGTTTTTGCATAGAACTTTTTACTTCTCTTTTTATGCACCGACAGTTCTGCAATAGCTACACGTTTTGCAAGGTTGTTTAAAGAGGGACTCTTTATTTTAACCATAAATGATTCACATGTGCAGCATATGTCAATCTGAGGTCGCCCAAATCGCAAATTAAAACACTCAGAAAGTTCTTAAGTAGATATCATATGATAATTTGATATGAGGATATACAGTCTTCGACATATCATACATAGTTTTTACAGTCAGTTCTGTGTGATGATAATGCACCTCTTTCCCTGAGTAATGCGACATTTTGGTAGGAAAGGTTTTAATATGCTGTTCAATCAAAGACAGAACTTATACGGCGTGGATACCAAACTCATCTACACGAGCCCCGGCCTCTGGGTAAGACGGTCTATCAGGCGAGCGGCCAGCTCACCTCACTGCTCCTGAACGCGGGCCCCGGCCTCTGACTAGGCCGCCGTGGTCGCGAGCCTGCGGCTCGCCTGTGACTGAAGTCGTCGCTCTCCGTGCCCAGTGGGCAGTGGCAATGCAGGGCTCCTTGCGACCCATCATGGCGCCGACTCCGTTCGGCGCTGGATCCTGCGTGTGGTGGTGGCTATCCCCCAGCCGTGTCTCACCGCACGCGTCCTGCTTCACTGCGACCTGACGACTTGTAGACGACTCTCCGCTGGGCTGCTGACTCCACTGGCTGACTGACCCTTCGCCCTTTGCTACTGAATGGGTGATCTTTTGTATTTGTCTGGTCTGCTTCCCTTGTTGGGATGCTCATCCGGCTTTTGTGTTTGTAGATTGTCTTCTTAAATTCTTGTACGCATAGCTCATACGATCAAGTCAGTGAGAGCCTATGCTGAGAGTATAGATTACGAGAGTATATATTAATTGATTAACTTCGGTAGTTTTGGTCTAGTACTGAGACTGGGTGTGAATAAAGAAATTGACGGCAGGTCTTCGTAGATGGAGCAACTCAGTTGGTTTTCTTTTGTTTCTAAATCGCGGTGGTTTGTGAGCATATTCTTCATATTTTTGTGATGTGGATGATTCACATGAGCTTTCAGATTTGCAGTTTCTTGATAGTAGACTTTTTGGTGAATTAGTGTGAGCCTGACTTTTGTTTTAACAAGTTCAAAAGGGATGTCGGGTTTAAGATTGTAAGATGTGTTCAGGCGATAATTTTCTGCCACTAGGAGTTTTTTCAAGTTTCTTTTGATTCTGTAGCCCATATCTCACAGCCGTCCATTGCTGTGCTTCTAACAACAGCCTTGTAAACACGCAATTTTAATTTATTTCTGAGTTCCTTTGATCTAAACAGTGATAGAAGGTGCGTTATCCTTTGAAACATCATTGATCTTAATGTTTTAATATGATCACTCCATCGGAGGCGCGTGCCCACTTTTATACCAAGACGTTTTTTGTCCCTTTTATGCATTAATGGTTATTTTGAGGGACGGAACGATGTTGAATATGCCAGGCTTCCATGAATAAAGTCATTTCTTGACATTTGCTTACATTTAGCTTAAGACCGTTTCTTGAGCACCAATTCCATAATAATGACACGGCACTTGGAATTTGTATTTGGTTTGAAAGAATCGATTCTGAAGGAAGGTGAGAAGTATTGATAGAAGGGAAGCAGGGAAAATCTTGGAGTGTTTATATAGTTGAAGGGAGTGATGTCGTGTGTTAAATGCAAAGCTGAGGTGAAAGAATACTCCTGGGATGGACATTCTATAGGAAAAAACTGAAGAGGTCTCTTGTGCTAATCGAAGTGCTTGAGCTGTTGACGAATTGCCACTCTTAAATCCGAATTGCTCTAGTACGATTACTTTTTTCTTGATTAAAATGCCTTCACTCTATCAAGGATGCCTCGTTCGAGAGTTTTCCCCAAAATGGGTAAGAGGCTAAAGGTGAAAAATTGTTCGGATTGATTAGATTTTTACCGTGTAGTAGAATGGTAATAGCTTTTTTCCGGATAGGCCGAAAGTATCGAAGACTGAGACAGGCATTGAACATGATCAGAATGAGATTAATGGCTTTGGGGGGTAGACTTTTGACGATCGACAATGGAACTCAGTCGTGGAACGACAATGGAACATATTAGAATCATCAATCCCCGAAAAACAGGAAAGCACGACTGCAGCCAGAAGCTGGAGTACATTATTTGTTCCAAACATATTAAGTCTTTTCTTTAAAAAAAATTATACAACGGCGTTCAGTCGTCAATGCCGGTCTGCTGCCGGAACTCCTGGGAGCACCTGGGAGTTTCGGCGCGCTGGCTGCACTCGCTGGTTCGCAGTCGAATCGTGGCTTTGGAGCGTATGTTCACAAGATTCAAAATGGATATAGTACTTATTTTTGTTTTTGAGGCGTTTGTGAGGCCTGCTTTGTGGGATAGAGGGACAATAGACACGTGAACAAACGTGGAAAAGTGCTGGAAAGAAATTTCGGCGTATTTGAACAAGTAAACCTCTACTTAGGGCTCGTGACTAGAATCCTCCACACCACAATCGTGCCAATCTAAGTGTTTAAACCTCAGGTAATTCCAGCGAGTATAGAGAACCTAAAAAGCAAATGAAGGAGTCTCGAAGTCAGTCCGAGAAAACTCTCTCGCTGACTGACTCGAGCGAGGAAATCTTTCGTCTCCGCAGAGGCGAACAAGAAAACTCTTTCAAGTGTGTGGGGGATCGATAAGGGGACCTTGTTTCAATTTTTCACATTTCTCGTCGTACATTTCTGGAAACACATTAGCGAGTTTGTGCCACTTTGAACGTAAAGCACTATTGACGTTCTGCGCATGCGCAGATGCACTCAAGTGGTGCGAAACTTGAACTGCACATGAGCAGAAGAACGATAGTGCTTTACGTTCGAGGTGGCACAAACTCCCTATTCCTCGGTCTAGTCTGTGGCGAGCCTTAGAGTGGTCACTGTCGACCTCAAATAAACCATCTTCCAGTGGCGGCTGGTGCCGCGACAGATTGAAAGTTCCACCTCCATCGAATGACGGAAATGTAATTTCCAAAATTCAAAATACGAATATGTAATAAAAACGTATGCAATTCAAGTAAATTAATTAAAACTAAGTTAAATAAAAGTCTGTATTGAAACTTTACTTTCATAATTTAATGCATAGTGTCCTTGTCAGGTAAATACACTTTCCGCGCACGTTGTTCTGGCTTTGATTTCCACTGGGCACTTAAGTTCGATTCCAGCACATTGAAACAAGCACTATTACTTCGACACGTTTCACAAATACAATTATTTCATTTACAACATTTCTACCGTGAGAGACAGAAAGGGACATCCTTCCAGGATAGCCGACTCTACAACAAGAATTCTTCAAGTGTACATTTTGAATCAATAAATCTATTATTAAACGAAAGAAAGTTCTCTAATAATCATAAATGATGCAATAAATGCCGTCAATATTTGCCTGAATTTGTGTACTTCCAATAACACGCGAATTCATAATTTATTAAGTTGAAGCTAGTCAGACATACAAGGTCTGTCCCAAAAGTAAGTTGAATGACCTTACGCCCCCGAAGCAAGCCACTAGCAAGGCGCGCCAAGTGACGTGAATGGTTGTGTGGGGTTTAGGGAAGCTAAGGACAAGCACGTCAGTTGTCTGCAGGCTCTTTCACAGTGCGCATCGCTGCTAGTTTCAACCCTTGTATTAGTGACGCGTCGGAATTTTAAGATGCCACGTTTCAAGGACCAGCGTTACGCAATAAAATTTTGTGTTGCGCTCAAGAAGACGGGCGCTGAGAATGTTGCCATGCTAAGGGAAGCTTATGGCGATAGCACCATGTCCAACAATATGATTTACCGCTGGCACAAGGTGTTTCGAGAAGGCAGAGAGGACGCCGAGGATGAAGACCGCTCTGGACGCCCGTCAACGTCACATTCCGATCAAAATGTGAAGAAAGTGAGGGACATGCTAAACTCAAATCGACGCCTGAGTATTAGAATGCTGGCAGATGAGTGTAATATCCCTAAAAGTACTGTGCATCGCATTGTTACCGCAGATTTGGGCATGCGGAAGATCTGTGCGAAGATGGTCCCCAAGGTGCTTTCCGATGAACAGAAGGCTGCTCGTGCAAGGATTTCGCGTGACCTCCTGGAGCAGTGTGAAAATGATCCGAATTTTTTGTATAATGTGATTACGGGTGAAGAAACATGAGTTTTCGAGTATGACCCGGAGGCCAAAAGACAAAGTGCTGAGTGGCCAGCTTCCCCGCGCCCGAAAAAGGCGAGAATGAGCAAGTCCCGTGTAAAGGCCATGCTCATCGTGTTTTTCGACAAAAGAGGCGTTGTCCACTCAGTGGTTGTGCCACAAGGACAAACAGTGATCAGTCATTTTTACTTGCAAGTCCTGAAAAGGCTCCAAAGCAGAGTCAAACGCGTCAGGAAGGAGATCGCCAGCACTTGGCGTCTTCACCATGACAACGCGCCATCGCACACCTCCTTCATTATTTGAGAGTACTTAGCCAAACGCGGTGTGGCAACATTGCCCCAGCCGCCATACAGCCCCACTTGGCACCACTGGACTTCTTTTTGTTCCCGAGGATCAAGAAGGAACTCAAGGGCCACCATTTCGCGACTTTGGAAGCCGGCAAAGAAGCAACGACGAGGTGATTGAAGGAGGTCTCCGTCGACGCCTTCCAGGGAGCGTTCAGCGACTGGGAAAAACGCTGGCGCAGGTGTTCCGAAGCGGAAGGAAGCTACTTTGAAGAATTTTAGTTACTTGTATATTTATCTGCAATAAATCTTTTTTCTTGGACTTATTCAACTTACTTTTGGGACAGACCTTGTAGACAAAATATTGGTATTCCCCTCAGTGTCCCTCGGTCGCAGCGCGGTGCTCTACAGCGTTTTGACCCCACCCATTTGGTTGCGCCACCAAAGACCGCATGTTCCCTGTGTTAAAGCGATGGGCCTAAGAGTAAATGTAGCAAACCTAGTAATAAAGCGTGGTGCAATACCTAGGAAGGCACCAGACACCAGAGAGAGCGCCAGTTGGATGCTCTTTCGTTTCAGAATGATTTCATATACAACAATATTGCTGCAATATCTTGAATAATGAATGTCATTAAAAGGAAAATGTATATTCCTAAGACATTATAAGATAATTTTCGATTATCTGGGGGTTGTGCAACCTAAGCAGCCGCCACTGCCATCTTCTTAATTTTCTCGCTTCAAAGTATAATTCCATTTTTGTCGTCTTTGATATGTGGTTGTGATATTTTTTTTCCTAGTTTCTGGGAACAGCAGATAAAAAAGGTTACTGACTCCAGTCCCGTCCCTTTCTATCCAAGTTCACTAACACACAAGACTTGGTTTTTAAAAATACAACATAATTGTGGAGGAAAATTAAATTTCTCTCTTCTATACTATACTTACACAAAACAATAACTTGAATTCCCTGTAGGAAGAGGAAAACTTCCAATTAAGAGAGGTCTCAACGCACTGAAAGAAAATCTACATATGCTATATTTCAATCAATAGCCCGCGTCTTCTAAGTTTAACATTTGCCACTAGGAGGCGATAGTGCTGCCCTCACCAGTCCCTAACGTTCAGCTGTTCAGCTTGTTGCTCTGTGTTAGTGCGTAAGTGATGTAATTTGTGGTACGAAGTTTGCATATATTGTCAATTGTTCACTATTGTTATTGTCGAAATTTAGGAACAAATAATAACTTTTACGGTGCTTGTTGATAGAATTAATGTAAGCACTAATGAAAGGAACAGTTGTCAGTTCGCCAATCAATTGGAATTATTGTGTTGTTCTTACAGTCATAACATAGGCCCTAGTTTCTACTTGTAATCAATTAATTATTAATGGTTTTAGTAGTTTTCTCATGACAGTGACAACAAAGTAACTTTTTCAAATATTTTTTATATTAAAATGTCGTAGAATTATATAAAATGGAACATTTTGTTTTGTGATTTCAGATATAAAATGTCTATAAACAGAAATTCTTGATTGTATTGAAGTATAAAATTTATTTCTTCCAATACAATATGGAAATTACAGAAGTTATCAGTGGCTGGGATAAAAAGATCACAGCAGAAGGTGAAAACAAACATTCAATCTCTGAACTATGCCGACTCTGTGGCAATGAAAACAACAATTTTTTGCCCCTATTTGGAAGCAATATTGATAATGGCTTAAGGAAGAAAATAGAAATGCATCTTCCTATTCACGTATGTTAAACAGTCTAGTTTTATAACATTTATATTTTAAGATTTGGGGAATGAGGTTAATATTTTAGTACTAAGTTACGTTTCCTGATTTGTAGCCTAGGGAAAACGATGGTCTTCCACAAAGGGTGTGCTACTTCTGTGCCAGCACTGTGTTGTCTTTTAGTGATATTTATGAAAGTATTTTGAAGGTTGAAGAAAATTTTCTCAAGATATTGAAAAATGAATTGCCTTCAAAACAAGGAGCTTGTGTCAGCAGAAACAAGGTGAGTTCTGAAAAGTAATGGAAATAACTAATATTAAACAGTGATATAATGTTCTAATTGTTTTAATTATTATAATTATTATTGTAATTATAATTTTATTTATTATAACATAATTATTAGGTAAACATTTTTTGAAGTATTTATTGTGGTTGTCCAAAATTTAAAAAAGGGACTGAACAACATTTAAATAGAATTATATGTGACAACCAATTAAAAACTTAATCTTCTTAATTCTAATTGTTTTGTTACTGTTCCAATTTATGACTTTTCATGAATGAAAATGATTCTATTGCAAGTTTCTGTGTTTTATTTTTATTTAATATTTTTATTAGTATTCAATATTTCATTGATTTATTATTCATTTTAAAGTAATTAATGGCTTAAGTTTTGTTACATAGGGATTTGGGAGTTGTATTAGTCAATTGTACATTTGATTTGCAAGATTTAGACTTACAACTAGAGTCATATTGTAATGTTACCATAATATTAATAAAATAGTTATTTTATATTAATGCTGGATGATGATATCCTGTATCTAGGTCTCTACATTACTTCTTTAAAATATTTTACTTGTGGGCTATTTTCATAATATTAAACATTTATAAAATACAAATTTTTCAGGAATCCCTTTTGGTGACTAAATAAAATGTTGATATTTTGAACATAAAGATAATTAATTGGGTTTAATATTGATATATTATATTCAATAAGTTGGTACAGTTGGTTTGCTCTGATTCATTGTCAGGAAAAAAAATCAGTCAATTGGGCTACAGCTAAAAGTCCTCTGTCCTCATGGAAATGTCATTAGTTTAAATGCCCACTTCATTATAGGTTCAGTACTGTTTGGTCCAAGTAATTTGTTTGTCCATCCCAGAAATGTCCTATAGCATTTAATGTTCACTGTAATCATCGTTCAAAAGGAATGGTACAGAAAATGACGTTTCATTGATAGAAATCTATGACAATTTTATTGACTGTGTAATTGACTGACATTGAATGTAATACTTAGGACAATGGGGGGGAAAAGAATAAAACTGAACAAAATTTTGAAAAGTCGTTCATATGGCACTTCTTTTAAAAAATTTTATAAGAATTTCTGTAAATTTCTATCTAAAGAAATAGATGTGGCAAAGTGTCAGTACTCTGCGACCAAAATTAGGCACAGTAATGGGGATGCCTTGGGACAATGGAAGGTTGTAAACAATAACACAGGAATAAATGAAAAGAAAGGAGTTCAAAACATTGAAAGAAAATATCGAACCATAGTCTCTGACCACTGTATGGTACAGCAGGAAATAAACAAATACATTATCTCTTGCAACCCAGGTGGCAGAGAGCAGTTAGAACAAGAGCAAAACGAATGATCTTGGCAATGAATGCGTAAGTCATGGTACTAGTGAAGGGCACAGATCCCCTATGCCTACGTGAATTCTTTCTATGTATTGCTGGTGTCCAAAATTGAGGTACAAAGGATTGTAAATAATTTAAAAAATACTCATTCTGCTGGTTTTGATTCAATAAATGTGTCAGTGGTTAAAAGAGTGTTTGAAGTATATCGGTTTTAATTTAAGTTTAACTCAGCAACATTTCCTGTAAAATTAAAACAAAGTACTGTGGTTCCTATGGTTAAGAAAGATAACTCAATGAAGTTTGATAATCTATGACCAATTAGTTTACTATCAGCTTTCTCAAAAATAATTGAAAAATTGAGGAACTTTAGGCTTATTTGATACCTTGATAAAAATAAACCTTTTAAGTATCAATTGATATGGTTTTAGAAAAATTAAATCAACGGAAGAAGCATTTGAAAATATTACCAATGCCATTTACTCTACTCTGAATATGAATAACCAAATGACTGGCTGATTCATCAATTTTAAAAATAGCCAGAATATGCAGGAATATGAGGATTACCCTTGAAATGGTTTGAAAGTTTTTTAAATAACCAATTACTGCAAGTACTTACAGGAGATGGTAAAGTTCACCACGTATAGTGAAAGCAGGTCTGCCTCAAAGATCTATCTTGTTTGCATCACTGTTTATAATATTTATAAATTCTTTACTAGAAAATAAACTATGGGGCCAGGTTAGTGTCTTCGCTGATCTTCTAGGATACATGTGTGATGGGGCTTTTTCTCGTGCTCATAATGCATTAAAGCACATGGCTGCATTTCTTAAGTGGATAATATCCATGCCATTCGAGCATCTCATTATAAACAGGTCTTTCTTAAAACTAACTTAAACTAACTTGTCTTACTTACGGCCCTTCAGGCCAGAGTTCGCCCTTTCAGGCAGGACGCCCTCCCTGGCGTCCATGACCTCGGTGACGCTAGCAGCGGTCCTTTGCCCTGACCGTCTGGTGTAGCGCGGTCAGGCGACAGCGCGGCCCTGCCTTCCCGCAGTGGGTTGCCTCTTCCTCGCCCCTCCCCTGCGCGAGGCGGACAGGACAGCAGGTGGCGTCCCGGGTGCTAGCAACGCCTGATCCGTCGTGCAGACGGTGTGGCTCGCGGCAGCAGTGGTTACGTCTCGGCCCGTCGTGAATCCTGGGCTGGAGGTTGGGCGCTCACAGTCATTGCCGGGCGTTCGTCCTGGCCCGAGCGACACCGGAGCGGTCCGCGATGTTGCGGCAATGCATTCGGGCTTCTCGCGGTGTGCGGCAATGCCCTTAGCTGCGCGTGGCGTGGCGTTCGGCGGCGCGTTCAGCGGCGTCCCCCAGTGACAAAAGAAACTTCCCTGGCTCTCGCCTCTCTCATCGGAATCTGAACCTCTCGCTCTCGCCTCCTACATCAGAAGTGAACTGCTCGCTCTCGCCTCCTTCATCAGAATGTGAACTGCTCGCTCTCGTCTCCTGTTTTCGAATGAACTTCTCGCGCTCGCCTCCCTCATCAGAATGAACTATTCAGTCTCTTCTTTCATCAGAAAACAACTCCTCGCCTCCCTCATCAGAATGTGAACTGCTCGCTCTTGCTTCCTGCTTTCGAATGCACTTCTCGCCCTCGCCCCCTTCATAAAATGTACGAGTTTGTGAGCTGCGGCGGCCTCCCTTGGTTCGCGGTGTCACGTGACCCTCCCCCGCATCGTTTTCTGCGATTGACAGGCGCGCATTACGCGGTTTCTTTTGCCCAATCCCTGTGTCATCGGTGACCGTTTGGGCTTCACAAGTTCGGTTGTAATTTCGACGTCACCCGAGTTCTTGGAAACGGCCGCGGTGAATTGCCGTTCTGGGAGCGTCGGCGTACGTATTTCCCAGTGAGTCAGTGGCGTCGCTCGAGGCGCGCCCTTGTCGCAAGCAATAGAGCTCCTGGCCTCTCCGGCCCCCGGCGCATCCTACAACCGCGCAGGTAGCTAAAAGTGCCATTTCCTGGCTCCCTTGCTTTGGTGCTCAACAACATTATGCCGAATAAAATATTAAAATACGCGTCGCAACCTGACGCGTGCGACCGCCCCTTTACAATATGAATGGGAATAAATTTATTTTTTCTTACTATGAAAACATTAATTTAATTTCAATTTTCTCCTACAACAGGATTAGCATCACGCAGCTTCATGTGGCATGACAGGGCGCGCGCACACACACACACACACACATACACACACATATCGTTTCATGTAGTTGTTCTTGTAACCTAGCTATCTGCGTACTATTTCTTCAATTCGTTTTTGATTTGTGACATATTTCTTATTTATAGGATGTGAAACATTGTATCCATTATGGAGTTGTATCTTGGTTTGTTCAGTTTCATGTTTGTAATATTTTCTAAAAATCTCAACACGTTCACATAGTAACCTCAAACCATTCTTTGAAATTTAGAATGGAACCCCTACTATAGTGTTCATTCCAATACGTTTTAACGTAATTTCATAAGACTTCCAAATAGGAGGGGGAAAACCCTGGAGCAGTAGCTCACTGAAGTTATTGTGCTCGCTGACCGGTAATGCGTGTATTTTGTTTATATTTTACTAGTTCTACAAGGTCTTCATTGATTTTGTCAAATAGACTTTGGAATATCATTTCGATATCATTCAAAGGAACAAAAGGCAAAGATAGAATTTCTTGCATTTGTTTTCCTTGCGTTGGTTCTTCTGTGTTTAAATAGGCTGCTTGCAATTCTAAATTTATCTTTGCTGCGCACAGCTTGAGAGAAGTGAAATATGCACCCACTAATGTCACTGTTTGGGAAATGGTGCTGTGCGATGTTGATGAGCTTCTGCTTGCAAAATTTCATGTAAGGTGTACGTTTCTTAATTTTTTCGAGTTGCTATGCAAACACCAATAGAAATGCTCTTCCATACACCATTCCGTGCAAGGTTACAAGTTGCACAAACTGGGACGAGAGTTTTGCTGTGTACTTTGTGTTAATTGTACATTGTTCTCTGGACCAATTGACCTGGAACCGAAAAATAATATTGAAAACTAAGAGTTTCTCTCAAAACATGACATGCACATTGATAAAATATATTTTACGTGAATCAATATTTATTACCTTTTTCACAGATAAAAATGAAATGAAATCAGTTATTCACCAACCACAAGTTGTTGTACTTATTTTAAAATTTCTTTGTTGTCAATGTCATTGTAAGGTAAGTCAGTGATAGCCTGTTAAATAATCTACAGTAAAACGTAATATGTACTTCTCTCAGGAGACTAAAGGAAAAAAATGTAGAAGTGAGAATGCATAACTGGAAATAAGGAAAGTTTGGGTGTTAAATATAAAGGTGATATTTTGACAATACTGTTGCGTGAGAACTATATAATATTCATTTATTATTAGAATCGCATACTATTATCAAGCAAAAAGTTGTCACATTTGAAAACATTTAGAATGTAAGGTTTCCTCTGAACCTGTGGCATAAACATTAGGCAAAAATTTCTTCCTTGAGATGTGACAACCGTCCCCATATTTCCTCAGAAACATGCTAAAATACAAATGAGCTACAAAACAGGCTAAATTATAAAAAAAATACAACTACTTCATTGAGAGCACCTGGATTGTTTGGCAGTTCACCACCACTATCAATAATATTATCTTTATCTTCAATTCTTGCCCAGAAAACGCTAGCAAACACATATCCAGTTAGTCAGTAACCCACATGCCAACAAAATAACCTGAACACAATGCATCACCGATTTCTCGGGCTCTTCTAGGATGTTGGTGATCGTTCACTCTGATTGAGATGTTATGCTAATTGTTAAAGTCATTATAGGGTGATAAAGGGACATCTAATATGGATGTATAAGAGTAAAACATAAATGTAAAATGCATATTTGGAATAATTTAGCATGAAAAGTATATTTTGTTAAAGTTTAGAAACAAATAATTGTGAAACAATTTTAAGTGCAAAACGACTAAATTAAGTTTCACTGCACTGTAATCCTACAGATGTATTATCATTGATGTGATCATTAAGAAACTTTTCATGTTGCTTGGCATTTTCACTGGTCTCTGTTCTTTTTAGTGAATATCTTTCAAAGTGATTGTTGCGTACACTGCAGTGAGAGTCGAAAGCCACTATGGACGTATATTCTTACTGAGGCGTGTCCAACTTTCAAAGCTTCAAGGGCCACAATTAAAATCTTTAATATGGTTGCGGACCATATTTCCATTGCTTAGGAGATCTTCTCCTGAATTCACCGTATTGTCGTCGTAGTTCTGAATCTGTGCTCTGCTCTGAAACGGGGAAAATGGAACCATGAGTGATATCAGGCTGCACCATGCATAACGCAGTTAAACACATACGGATGATTTTGAATTTCTGAAATTACTTGAAAAAATCCTTAAATCGAAACTTAACCTATTTTTACATTAAAGAGGTTGTTGCCCCCGGCAGGGTGCATGTGCTAGGTGAACACTGTTCTCGCCTAACGAATAAAAGGGACTTTCTGTTATGTCAACAAAAAAAAAGTAATTTCGTAAAAATAGGTTTATTCCGACCTCACACCAGTACAGCGTAACCGTTAACAAGCAAGTTTCACAATATTCCAGATGTACCAGGGAAAGCCAAAGTCGCCGTTATCCAATATTCGTAGCTGTAGCCCCGATGTAACCGTCCAGGAGAGAGAGTCCGTCCAACTTTGCGGCTTCGTCGACACTGATCGCTAATCACACGTTCGCACAATACTGCTGGTAGGCGCTGACCGCCCTCTGCCCGCTGGAGCGCTACTTTACAGCCCGCTGGGGCTGAGGGTCTGCTGGCTAGCCCCCGGATGGGGGTGATGGCGCGCTTTGCGGTGCCTAGTCGTCCGAGACGGCGCCGCGGCGGCTGCTGTCGCCCTCTCTTGAGCCGACGAAACTGTTTCGGCGGTCCCTTCAAGGGGGCGCGGGCGACTACTGTACTTTCATTTTTGACTAACAACCCTTCGCGGGCCATAGTAAATGGCACCGCGGGCCGCCATTTAGACAACCATGTTCCAAGTGCTTGTGTTGAGTAGTTTCTCAAAGGTTGAAAGGGTAACCTTTTTTGTAATTGGAGGAAAAATTGTCGAAACCCAATGAGATTTCAAAAATACAGGTAAATCAGAACATATTATATCCTGCGATTTATGCAATTCTGCCCCTGGCAGGTGTCAACTGTTGACGGTTTAATCCAATCGGGAGCTTGAACGTCACTATGGTAACGTTGAAACTCCCGATTGGATAAAACTGTCAATCGCTCTGCCAGGGGCAGAGCAGTATAATCGCAGTATAATTAGTGCTTTCACACTGCATTTCAGGAGGGAATTTACAGGAAAAAGTGTTAAGTGTATTAGAAAAAATTTCATTGGTATTTTCCTGCCAATATTTAATGAGAATATTGTTACATTTGTAATTTTGAAGTGAAACTAATAAATAGAATGTATAAGAAAAATATCAACAATTAAAAATGTTTTGATGTTTAAATACATTGCTTCCATGCAATTTCTAAACCTCGAGGTTTTCTCCATGAGAGGACGTGAATGCATTCATGCAACTAAATACAAGTTAAGGAGTTCTATGTATTGCCTACTTTCTCAGGTTTCCCCTATCCATTTCTATTGTCACCATATAACCCGGTGTCTGTCCGGGCCCAAGCACCATCTTTAAAAACTTCTCTTGGCCTCCTTTCACTTTCCATCATATTTCCTTCCCTCACAGTAAAATTCTATCTTCCAGGCAATAAAAAATAGCCACAAACCCAACTAGCACTCAACCTTCTATTTACCCCCCCCCATACCTGTTTCATCACTTCACCCCCCTTTCCATACATATTTTGTCTTTCATTTGACCTTTGTCCTCCATTAACTTTCAGCACGTACTCCAAATGTACGAGTATATTCTTTAACTTGCACTATTCTCTCCCCTTACGAAAAGTACTTCCATCTCCTCCTCCCGTACTTTTCAAATCATTTTACTCCCCCCCCCCACACACACACACTTAATGTCATACTCTTTAAAAAGTCCGTAATTTTCGCAACATACATTTCACCCCTCTTTCATCTTTGGTCATTGGCAGTGTTAACCACATTATCTGCATAGGTTAAAGACCATATCTAATGCTTTCCAAAATTCACTCTAAATCCGCTAGATATTTAAACTAGTAGTGCTAAAACACATAGTTTTTGCCCTTAGAAATGTTTACGTAAATCTTAATGCAACAGCAATTTCTGTCCGAATTAACACATGTGTCATTTTTTGTAAAACTTATTACAAATCGTAGAACATCAGGTGCAAAAACTAAATATTTTCAAGCAAATATCAATACAAATTCGACAATTAAAACTGTGTTTCATCCAGATAAATCATGTACCAACAATGAGACGGAATTCACCGTACAAGTGCCGTCCCAAGGGCCGGAATGCCATTGTTGCCTTCCAATTTGATAATTCCGGAAGGCTAGAAAATGAAGCACGAGAAATGGGATTTATGCAAAATTACACCAAACTTAATATATTTTTTTAAAATGTACATACATTCTTGAAAGAAATGATTTTTTAGAATAGATTTCATTCAACAAAAAAGTCGGCAATATCGCCCACGTATCCATCAAGATAGATTTTAGAAATCTTTTAAATCTTAGAAATTAGAGTGGTCTCTAGTCCCTCAATGAGACGCTCAAAGCTATAAATGTTCCATATTAATCACCTCGATATTACTTCGCTCTTCTAGCAAATGATTACGAGAAAGCATGTTCTTCTTCGCAATATTCGTAACGTTTACGTAATAAGCATTTACATTGCAACTAAACATAGATACAAGTTTTCGTTCCTAATATTGTATAATTTGTAATATTTATTTAATTTTTAAAACTAATTAATATTAAGTTAAACAGTGAGACGGGATTTTCAGAATATCCAACTGCCTCCAAACGCCTCTCAAATTACTTTTAGATTGACACCGCTTCAAACGAAGCGCAGGATATTCGAATTTACCATTTCAAGGTCTTTTCCAATTTACGCACCAAATTCTCAAATTTTCGAAAAATTGAACATGACCTTATTTGAAAATGTTTTTGATAAACACATTTCATTAAGAAAAACATTCTTCATATTTGTAGTTGTAGAAAGGAAATGGCGAATGTGTTCACGGAGGAGTTCCTCAATGGTTCGTCACGTCCCGTCCATGTAACTGGCCGCAGTTGCATGGGATCTCATAAACCTGTGATGACATAGGAGGGACGCGGTCTTTAACTTTTGCCCAAGTTTGTCATGTGCTTTGATGGCCGTCTTTATGCCGAAGCGACTCGTTGATTAGCTCCGAAACTTTTTGGGAGTTGGAGATCCCGTGTGCTTTCATTGCATTGATTCTTGTTTTGTTTCGGGAACCCAAAAGTATATCCAAGTTTCCTCTCCCGTGAAGATTTGAGCAATACAATTTTCCAGATCCGACTCAAAAAGTCTCAAATTCTCCTCTCACATTTCCACTCGCCACTGCATATAGGTGAGTGAGGATTATGGGAAACCGTCTAACGTTTCACATGTCTAAACGTTCATGAAGAATGCTCAAAACTGTTGTCTCAAACACTCCGAATTGTAGCTATTGTCACGCCATCTTGTTCGCATGATTGTGACACGTCTATTTTGCATTACAAAATCTTCGATTTTCTAGCCCATTTCCGAAATATCTCTTCCACAAATCTCCCAGAGCGCGAATCGTTTTATATAGATTCTCTGCCCCATTTAAACCTGAAAATGGGAAGGTGCACTATCACCGAATACTACCAGCATCAGAGAATTGATTTATTTGTGCCCTTCACATTTCATTAAGAAATGGGATGGGTACATCATAAGATGGTTTCATCAAAAACATTTTCAAATAAGGTTTGGGTCCTGGTTGATGACGGCTTGATTCTCCAACCTCGCCTTATCCATGAGTAGCAGCACACAACTACTCCGCGATTTGTGAACTAAATGGCCTGAATATTTGAATAAATCATGTACATGCGTGTCTGAATTAGCAACATCCTGTGCGCCCCGCTCAGCACTCGGTAACTCGGTGCTCTCCGTAACATAAATCCAATCATTTTATTGATGCCATCAGTTTACGATCGTCTCCAACCATTATCTTTTCACCCAACTTCTCAGTTTCCTTTCCTTTACTCGTTATCGCCCACGCTTCTCTCCCAGTCGTCATCTTAACACATGCATTACGTAGATGTTTCTTTCTCCAGCTCCCAACATCACACCGTAATCCAGACACCAATTATATTCGTTGGACCCTTCAATTTTCACACGAATGGAAAGTGGTGTACGCTTGATTAGGTTCTGTGACATGTTTAGTACATGAATTAAAACTCTTGCTTTTTCTCGTTGATGATATTTATGTCTTAATCACTGAGTTTTAGAGATATATACACACGCGCGTTTTATCGTCAAACGAGTATCAAGAAGTTGGGTATCAAGAACCCACAAATCGTGGATTATGACCACACAACGTGTTAGAGGAAGTAATTTACATATAGGAAGAATATTTATCCATTTTTTGTTACCGGAGTCCGACAAGAATTTTTCTGTCAGAAAATCGCCATGATTACAATACCCTTTCTCTAGTACTTAGTAGAGAGATGTTTAATACCTTTGAGAAATCCTATGTTCATCTCTTATTTATTAATAGTGATGTTACATTTTCCTAACCCTAATTGTTAATATATATTTTCTCAGAATTTATAAAAGTTAATAGCTTTTGAGATTTGTTTTTAATGCTCATTATTCTCTATTGTTTAAGGGTACAGAGTGCGGCCTTCACAGCATTGAAAACAGAAAACCACTAGCATCAATTAAGCCGGGTGTGAGAGTTGTGTCTGTGAAGGGTGAGATTGAAAGGTGAGCAATTTGCCTTTCTCTATGAATGCTACTGCTCTGTAGAAAATGAGATGGTAGTCACCAGCATGTGCATGACGTATTCTTATTTTTCTCTGCGGTTGCATTATTTTAGCTATTAAGTACTTCTTTAGATAGTATACTTATAGAAGCATACTTATAGAATATATTATATACAGAGGTGGATTTACGCATAGGCACAGTAGGCACGTGCCTACGACGGCAAATTTTCAAGAGCGGCAAGTTTTCAAAGGCGCAAAATGTTCTTGATATTTTCTAAAACAAATTTAGGTTCTCTAAAAACTATTACAACATAAATCATATTTTTATTTTAAAAATATCATATTAATATTTAATACAAGCTATTTATTTGTCTACTTCATTAGAGTATACCTTATGATTTCAGAAGTATATGAATCTGAAACTAAGGCCCGTTGACGAAAGAAAACCTGTTGCAATTCTAGTTGTCATGTTTTAGTTTCCTTTTAATGTTAACGTTTCAGTGTTGAAACGTTAATAATGTTGAAGGTTACTTGCTATGAAGATACAGTTTATATCCAAAATTAGCTAATCCAAAAAAATTATTTAATTCAAGAGAACAATGTGCAAAATATAATGTTACTTTTAAAGTTAAAACGTTTAAATTAATGAGGAATTGTTACTGAAGCGTTACAATTTGAAACGTAACATTAATTTTAAGGGGGCGGCAAATTTGATGTGCCTACAGGCGGCAAAAATATTAATCCGCCCCTGATTATATAGCATTCTTATTGAAGTTTCAAAAACGAAAATGCATGTGAGATCACAGTCCATAGCAAGAAAGCCTTTTTCCTATTCCTTTTTTCGAGAGAGGTACTAAGAGTTGTACAGTTTATGCTTGTCAATGGTGTTGCCAATTGGTCAGTTTCTTGAAAACCAGAAAAAGCCAAAACATTTCGTTGATATTAAAAAGTTAGGGAAATTTTTGAGACAATTGTAATACTAGATAAAAATATATAAATAACATACGCGTTTAATCAATGCTCTCTTTTTACACAATTTTTATTTGTTGAGCGTATATGTTATTTTCTCATAAAGAGCTGACTATTAGACATTGAGAGGTACTGAACAGCCGATGACACCCTTTTAATATCATCAGTGGATTTTATTACATGTAGAGAGGTGAAAGATCAGTGTCCTACGGTCTTTGTGTGAAGGTAGTGTTTCTTATAATAATTGTCGTGGTTATTTAGAAACTCCACCGGCGCGAAGACTCTAGCCAGCCAACATGGCTACTCAAAGCTCTTTCTGGAGGTGCAAACAAGGAGTGTAATATAGCAGAGTAGCTTCCAAAATTTGCTGACTTTACTGGTCTCGTTGGAAGGTGTCGTTATTTGAGAAACGATAATTGTCGTTCATTCTAGGTGCTGAATTTAATGTTTACTAGCGGAACCGGGCAGACGTTCTGCTCTTCATCTTCCTTTCTCTCTCTTTGTCTTTGAGACAGAAAGGGAAGGAGAGAGACAGGAAGAGAGAGAGAGAGAGAGAGAGAGAGCAATAGCAACAATCTGAATTGGGTAAAAAATCGGACAAGACAAATTTGTTCGGCGAAACTTGCACCGAGATTTTATAGATCTCGCGTACCCAGTATCTTTTTTACAGGTAAGTTGGGAAAGACTTGGCAGAAAGTGGTTATCCCTATCTCATTTCCATAACTGTGCCGTGTAACCTTGTAATTTATAGTTGAATTTTAGTTGGATCCACAGTTGCCGTAACTTCAGATTAATTGCTCCCCGAATCATATCACAAACAGTTTTCAACCGTTTTTGATGTAAATAAATAAAGAAATCCTTAAAGCCCCTATTATTTATTCTCCCCTCATTGCAGTTTTTGCTACGTTTTATGTTTTGTGTGCATGCATCCCGAGACAGACCTTAAATTTACGATAAATGCGAATTACAATTTAGGCAATCTCCTGACAAAGGGCATATTGCAAAAAGGTAGTTCTGAGAAAAACGACTTTTAACGTTTGTACCACTTTTATTTAATATCATTGTCAAGTTCCACATCAAACTGAAATAAGTGCTAATATAATAAATACCGTCACAACTATGTATTGAGTCATTCTTGTGGCATATTCTTGTGTCATACATACCTAGTGGTTTCTCGCATTATTTCTAGCCATAGTTGTGCCGTAGACTGTAATTTTACGTCTACGCGTGTTTTCTACATATAGTCTACATGACTTTTTATGTGTAGACTACATACACAGCGTAAGCTGTGATGACTATTTATTTTTCCGCATCAAATAACCCGCCTAAATGTTTATAAGTACTAATAATAGAAGCCTATTGAAATGTAATATTAAAAACTTCATTTTCGATTCAATAAGTCAAACAAAATATACCACTTCTGATGAAGAAATGACAACCTCCGTAACCATCTCAAGAAACTAGTAGAAACTGGTTTCAACTTGCATATCAGACCATTCTGCATCCGACACGCTTCCTTCAAGTGCAGTGTCACCAATCCGATGCGCAGAATTAATGTGCAGATCCCTGATAATGTCGTCAACCTCTTCGCTCCCGCAGGAGAGACTAAATGTTTTTGAAGCAAAACAATGTTAACTTGAAATTTAAAAAGATGTTTATTCATAATGGTATATTCATAATCCTTTGATGTGATCCAATCACTGTGTAGAATTGTATTGGATAAATTGAATATAATAATTATTCCCAATTTATTAATATCTAATTATTATAAAAAATGGCTTTGGAAGCTGCGAGTGGCCCTCGTAGATTTCCCCTGCCCCACAAAAAATATAGATTGCCGTTGTCGACATAGATTACCTTTGTCTACGCAGTGTACTTTGTCTACGCGTTGTTTACGTGTAGACGTATAATGTGGTTCTTTACGCATAGACGCACATAACTGTTTTCGAAGATTAAAGAGAGAGCAACGGAAATGAGATCTGCGCCATTTTTAAGCGTTCTTTACTCGTAGAAAAAGTTTTCTTGAATTTTAAAAATTTTACTTCATGTACATAATCTACAAATATTCAAAATGCAACAAGCAGCCTCATAATTAATTGTGGAATTACAAGTCACTAACGTGGAAAAAGTTTAAAGAAAAAAATTGGAGGCATTTTTTAGATTATTTTATAAATTGCGTTAACGTCAATAAGAAATTACGCGAAAACTATTAGTTCTTTTAACAATTTGGATTACCTTATTTAAAATTTAATATTTTAGAACAAATTTTATTTAAGAATAAATCTCTATCGTCAATATTGAACTTTTGCAATGTTAATTTTTCACTATTTTCGAAACAATGGAGTTTCCCCAGAATGGGACCAACACAATTTCTTACCGTCCTTTGCTACGTATGACGAAAAAAATTAAGGAAATTTGGAGACTTCTTAAGAAAAACAATTCCTTAAAAATTGCCTGTATTTTACATAATATTACGCGAAAAGTATTATTTTCCAAAAATACGGTTTAGGCAGTAGTGTTGTCCACAGACCCGTTTTAATGTGCGCCCGCCAGCCCATCCGCATTAGGGGGTCAACGCTAGCCCCTGAATCATTCGGACGATTTTCTCCTAAATTGGTATTCTTCAATCAGTCTGAACGAACTCAAACCCCTACTTCTTTGAACCGGATATTTTGGCTTCGCGGGGAAATGTACACAGTCGACTCCGGTTATAGTGAATCTCACTGGTGCCATTTCACTTACTACATTACAAATAAGCCTAAGATTCGGTTATAGTGAACAGTGAACCTCTGCTATTGTGTGTGTGTGTATATGTGTGTGTGTGTGTGTGCGCGCGCGCGTGTGCGCGCGCGCGTGCGTGCGCGCGCGCGTGCGTGCGCGCGCGTGTGCGTGCGTGCGTGTGCGTGCGTGCGGGTTCTAATTCGATTACCCTGCATGCGATCGTGCTACTGGTCCCTGGATGCGATCGGAAGTCGTAGGAACTGTTGTGCTGGCCCGTTGATCGCCGCTTCCGTCGATCTACCTGGTAGCGGCCCCCGTGCGGTCGTGGTAACGACCGCTTCTATTCCGGAGAACCCCGTCAGCAGAGGCAATTCCACACTAGGATTCGAGAAGAACTCGAATCGGGGCGGGTTTATTTCCCATTTGCTAGGGAAATGGAAGGGGCTTACGTGTCTTTGAAATAACTTCATGGCGTGTACTGAGAGCACATTTATTCGCATATGCGCGTTGCCCGCTAGGCGCTGGGGCGCCGCGAAGTCACGCTGTTATAGTTGACGGAGTTGCCAAGCGACACGCCGGTCGGGAAGCGCCATAGAAGACAACGCCCTCCTCAGGTAAACGGCGGTAACGTCGTTCGCAGACGGTTCGGCGAAGGCACCCGGCGCAGTGCCCGCAGTTCGCGCTCTGCTTCCCTCGCCGCATCACTGATTATGAGAGAGGCGCCTCGTACTTTCCGTCATGTTAGTTCGTGCACTGCCTGTTCGTCCATTTTGTAGCGCGGTGCCGGGGGTGTAGGCAACGCTGATCCTCACCCCCCCCCCCCGACATACCCTTTCTCCATTCGCTGCGAAAGACGGACAACTATCTAACTCGACTTTGAGAACATTGGTCAATGCATTCTACTGTAGAAGAATCACATAGGGAGTATAAACGCCTTTTGACAATAATGTAATAATATCACAGAATGTCAGTATTGAGCTAAATATGTTCTTACTACATATAAGAGGGCATTATGCCCTTTTGTGTTGTAGGATTTTCACAAGCTGGCACAAAGTTGCTTGCCTCTCACCAAGGAGGTATGGGCTTATTCTCAGACAATCTCATATGAAGTTTGTTCCATCAAAACTACATGCCTGCTTCAAACCCCCTATGAACCGTCCTAAACCCTCCTCCTATCCTAATTCTATCCCAATTCTTGCCGGCGCGCCGGGTAGTAACGTAGAGTGCATGTGCGAGGCGCTACCTGGTGGTCCTCTTGACAACTGACACAACGTACAGACCGTATAGTAATAATGTAATTAAGGGAAGATTACTCCATAAGATCATAATTAACAGTGGATTACTCCAGTAACGCGTACTACGCCAAGTTCTTGGCATAAGAAAAGACATTGACTCGGAAAAGTGACAGAATTTAAAAAAATACACAGAATAAACATTTCAAGTAAATTTAATTATGTTGTAAATAGAGAGTTATAGAATTCTGTACGATAAAACGGCGAATTTTCGGCAGAAAACTCTTATTACAGAGCCCTAGTAACGAAAAAATGGATAAATCCAGTTGCTTAATTTAGAAAAAATCCTGCAACATGTGATTTAGCCAGAATCCATGTTTGTGGATCATCGATACTGAAAAATCGAATGACGGCAAAATGTCTTCGTCCGTCCGTCTGTGAACAACGTTAGCAGCTAAACTGTTCAGCCGATTTTCTTTGAAATTGATATTCCCCAATCGATCCGGCTGTTGTCGCGGCCCCTTGAATTTGAAATCGAGATTTTAATTTGGGGGTACTTTACCCCCCAGAGACCATGAGACATATTCCAAATTTTCAAAAAAATTGCTCCATTGTTTTTAATTAAATTTTGTTCTTGAATTGTGTGAAGGACGTTTAAGAGAATGGTGCAGGTTTCGTGTTCGTTTAAAAGCCTGATTTTTCCAAAATTGCAAACGTTCAACATTTTTTCGGAGTCTTCCTTCAACTAAAATATTAAAGATAAGTTTTTCCCGTAATGAAGAATTTTCCTTTAAGATAGATTTTGAAATAAGGCCATGTACAATTTTTCGAAAATTTGAGTACTTTTGGCGTAAATTTGCGTGAAAATACGGACGAGATAGTGTCTTTCCTGCATATCATATAGTAAAGTATAATATTGCTCGTTATTGAAAGGAAAGTTCCATAAGGACATAGTCGCCCCTACGTAACATTCTTACTTGTCAGTGAATCCGCCATAACTGGGCATGCCGCCTTATTGGTATAGCCTTCCCCACGATGTTACGCTAGGGGTAGCCAATACATAGTGGTGTTATTTCGTAAGATAGAACATGTTTGATGCTTTGAGATAGTTTACTGCCAAGAGCACAATTAATAAAGCTTATTACGATAGCAATGCAAACAAGATTCTGCTAATATGCCTAGAATTCAATCAGAAAGAAATAGCTCTGACAGCTAGTATATCTAGTAATATTTAAATAAAATACAGAACATTTCTTGCGAATAAAGTCCCTATTTACAATCAGTACGAACGTTTTTTTATCTGTATTTAGGTTTATTTTGCGCAGGTTGTCTTAATTTTATCCCTAGTTAAAGAAGTTAAAATTATTTGCCCAATCATTTCTCGAATGCAATATTTATAGGCACATTTACCCTTGGGTTGCAGCTATTTTGAGCATATCATATTGAAATATTGAATTTACCATGTTAGCGTAATAGCTATTACATAATTCACATTATTCATGTAGAACTGTAAGTTTAACTCTGTTGGATATCACGAATTGTAGTAAAATATAATTAACATACAAGTTATCAAATTTCACCATTTATTCAAACATTATACATTAAATAAATTTTAAAGTACAGATCTCTGCAATAAAATTATTAATCTGAATGGTACCCGAATCTCGTTAGCCATGACTTAGCTATGTCTTAGATATGACTTCGAGATGTCACCATGGCTTGGACGAGGGGTTGAATTTATGGGAGACATATACACATTTAAACCCAAACACAATACGTATTAACGCATACTTATTTACAAAACCCTTTAATTCAAATGAATAAACACGTTACAATTGCTCACTTACACAACTGTCCAGAAAATAATGAGTTTTGCATGATGTTGCCTGATTTTTGGGTGGTGAAAATAATCGTTGACAGTCTTGGAGTAACGATGAAGTCTAATTGTTAAATATTTTGCAGCAATTCACAAGCCATAGAAAGTGGTTGTCTTCTGGTACGTCGGTGTCTTTAGGAAACCGGAAACATCGCGTATACTCGTATCCTTCCGATATATAGTACTTATCGATATTACTATTACAGTCAGGCACGTCGCACGTATCTGGCATTTTGTACTTGCGGGAAACTAACAGTAAACTTTATTGAATCTGTTTTATGTGATTTACGCTCACACAGCAGGAGTTCGTCGATTCACTTTGCGCTCGGAGACAGAACTGTTCGGACGGCGGGTCGGCGTTGCAGGGGCCATGAACAGGCATTCGTAGAGAGGGCTGTGGTTTACCTTCACCTCCCCAAGATTCTCTCGTTGCGATTGGCTGAACGTGTGATAACCCAATCATTTGTGCGTTATAATGCTAATACGTCGTTTGTGCCGTAAAATGCCCGTTTATTAACGATTTCTTTCAACAGAATAGGTCATTTATATTATGCTGGTATACAAGAAATATTTTTAAGACTCATAACTTCGCTTCAAGAGCTGTAATAAAATGGATAAAATAGAAGTTATCAATTTTTTGAATTAGAGATGACAAAAAATTCATTCCGAAGAACAATAATGTAAAATTGGTCTATTGATGAATAGACAAAACTAGATGTACTTCATCTAGTATTATATCTATTATTATATCTAGTATTATATTATTACAGTATATACTTCACACGCGTCATTCTCATACATATACTCGCGTCATTCTCATATGTAATGCTATGTAGCTATAGCATTCATTTCAATCACAAATTACACGAAAAACACCCTTTTCAAAATTTGTAAATGTTATTTTTAAGGGCTGGTTGTCTAAAACAGATTTTGTTTATTGTAAAAATTTCCATCTTCAGTTTTGTAGTTTTTAATATTAAAATTTCGCTATTTTCGAAAATACATTGTGTTCGCCTCAAAGAAGACTAGCGCCAATTTTTTCACCGTCCTTCGATATTTAATTGTGGAAATTTCTGTAGCTTGTTGATCAACAAATCTTTAGAGCTAAACCTTCAAAATGTTTTGTTTGTGTTTTGATTCTGTGGGGCCTACTTCTGGCAGTTATTTGAATTAAACGCTTTTTGTGGCATGCCAGAAATTCGGATTGATCATGTGATTTGAAACTTATTTCAAGCCATTGTTTTTCATATATACTGACTCTTTTGCAGAAAAATTCAATCTGCTTGAACAGTTCATTTGCAGTGAACTTTATTTTAAGGTTTTTAATATCACATGTCAGAACTTCGTAGTGAATTTTATTGTTTATTTAAGATCACACACTTCTTTTCATTTTAATTCTTTGCTTGCTTTTCTCTCGTCTTTCTTCTCAATTTGTTGAATAATTTATTTCTGTGTTTATCTCACTATGTAACATAACATCTTCCAAAAGATGTGCAGAAGTAATATTAACATTTTCACATTTATAAAGTAAGTCATTTCGACTCCCGATGGCAGGTGGAAAAGTGCATTCAATTCTAGAACCTTTGTGATACTTTTCCAACTATACTTCAGCAGGTCGATTCCGAATCATTGATTGATCTGTCTTGGAACAAGTATTTTCCATATTCACAAAATAACAAACTGCTGGTTACATTTGCAGAATCCTTTGCCAACTTTGCAAGAGCAATTGCTATCCAATAGTTTGTGAATGAAGCCAACCTAGACCAAATTAAATATATACAGAAAAACGATTTTTTGTATTTGCTATTCTAAATATATTATTTATTAGTAATCATTTAATTTAATTTATTAACTGTAATTTTTCTTTAAAAATATACCATATATTGTCATTAAATACTTTTATTTCATACAAAATCAAAAAGTACATTTTCCTTTAATGTATCAGAAAACATTGACTGTAGGTATCTGAATTATATGTTGTTTGTTGTTCATTTAGTGTTTTGTACAGCAGGAGTTTCTAGTTGGTGGAAAAAATCAACTTGTCTGTCCCATTGAAAAAATTATCCATCAAACGATGAAATTTATTTTATTTATTTATTTTTATTATATAGTTTGTTTTTTGTATATTGAAATTTTATTTCAAGTATAAATTATTACGGGAACTTATTCTGGAGAATTGAATTATATTTTACCATGTACCGGGTTAACATTATTATTTTGTAAAAAATATTTTGTTTAGAATTTTAGGATTCTTATTGATTTTTTTAAACATAAATAATAAAAACAAACTTATTATTTATATTTGGCTTCCAAGATTTAATATGCCGCTATTTTCTTTGACCTCAACTCATTTTGTGCATTAAACATAATACTGAGTGAGCTGGTGGATGAGATCTGATCTTAGCTCATTGCACTTGCACACTCTGTTGCAGGTCTCGCCCACAAGACAGGGAGACCGTCTCCCAGAACAAGCTGGAAAGCAGAATAGACAATGCCTCATTCTCCGTATATGAAAACTCTGATGCAAGTGCTCTACTAAATGATTTGGAGAATGGCATTATTGATGGCCAGTCTGTTGGCAAATCAGATGCAGCAATCACACTTGTCCCTACTGTTCATTCAAGGAATCACCAGGGAACAGATCATGCAGGTCATACTCCTGCACAGGCTACACAAATGATTAATCCAGGGACTCATTTTAATGCATCACATTATCTAAAGACTGATGACACTTGTGTCACAACAGTGTTAAGTAGGGAAGTTCAAAATGAGATTGCTGAAAGTTCATGTGATACTGCTGATTCTCAAATTGAATTTCGTGATATTTTACCTGATAGTAATGATTCAAACACAGTTAATGAAACTGAGTCTTCAGCTGTCTTCAGTGAATACTCTGATCCACAAAGTATGTTGAGGAAGACATGTCGTTATAAATATAGATTAAGAATGATTAGAAATGGATTTCAAAAGATGATGTATATTGTTGTACAATGGGAAAAGATGAAAAATGATGGAGCTTTCAAATGTAAATATTGTAAATGTAGTTTTTATGTTTCTACAGTTTTAGCAACTCATACTAGATTTCATACACAAATAGCACCATTTTATTGCAAATATTGTGGTGAAAGTTTCATGCTTAGTGGATCGCTGAAATATCATATTAAACAATGCACTAAATCAAAAAAACGTTTAGAAATTGCCACTCGTGCCTCCTATTCATCACATCACTCAATTGATCTTCATGCTTCAGATTATTCTGATCTAAATTATTTCAATAACCCACCTAATACCAGTCATTCAAATAATTCTTGTCATTCGACTGAAAGAACTGATGGTGAATATAGTTGTGAACTCTGTGGAAAGAGTTACAAATTAAAAAGTACTTTGAAAGAACATCTAATGCATCATTTGGGCAGAGGAAGTCGTAAATTAAAATGTGAAAAATGTTTTGCCAAATTTTTAACAAAGGCTGAGCTTATGGAACATTTAAAGAATCATGGTGATTATTTAGTTTGTGAACTGTGTGACAAAATGGTTCTTAATGAGAAAGATTTGCAGGCTCATCTAATCAGTCACTCTGCTTTACGTCCTTATTCATGTAGCATATGTGGTGTATCATACAAGAGAAAGTCTCATATGACAAGGCATCTTCTAACTCACAAAAACAATAGAAATCTTAAAAAGAGAGTCAATAGGAATGAGGTTCATGGTAAGGATTTAAAGTGTGATGAGTGCGGTAAAGAGTCTAGGACATGGAGAAGTCATAGAACACACATAATGACTCACAAAAAAGAGAAGCATGAGTGTGATGAATGTGGAAAACTATTTGCTCAGCCTAATGGTGTGATTCGTCACAAGCATACGGTTCATAATAAAGCAAGAGATTTTGCCTGTAAAGAGTGCAACAAAAAATTCTCCGCCAAAGCTACATTAGTGAATCACTTGCGGATTCATACTGGTGAAAGGCCACATCAGTGCTCGACTTGTGGGAAGTTGTTTAGGATACGACAACAGCAAAAATTACATGAAAGAATTCATTCAGACATATTCCCTTTTCAGTGTGAGTATTGTCCAAAGAAATTTAGAAGAAAATTGAACTTGGTTGTGCATACTCGAACACACACGGGTGAGAAACCATATCTTTGCCAAATCTGTGGTCGGGGTTTCGCTCAGCGCAGTGACAGGAAAAAACATCAGAATAGTCATAGATAGAATTTGTACAACTGTTGAATGGCCATTAGGGGGTCCCCTCTCCAATATAAAACAAAGTATTTTTTCTAACGCTTTTAATTTTTTAATTATTTTTTTTGTTTGATGTCAAAACAATAGTAAGTTTAATTTCATGTATGTAGGACCACGGCAACCCTTACTACTTACCACTTTGTTAGTAAATGTATTGTTTTCAAATAGTTGACAAGGTGGTGCAGTGAAGCAATTCTAAAAAGAGTATATTTTTAATAGAGAACATGTTACATCAAATAATGAATTCAGAACTTTCCTCAAAATATTAATATTTGCTTACTATTTCTCCATGCCAACTGCTTTGATACCATCTTATGAACTGTTAAAAAAGATTTATCTTTTCTTACTAATGAAAATATGAATTTGTAAGCAGATTGCCAACCTGGTCATTAACACATGACCAGGACAACATCCAAGTGGAATGATTTTATTACTAATAGCAATGCTTGATAGGTGTCAGCTAAGTATGAGAGATTCTGTGTATACTCTTGAAGCTACCATTGAGGCTCTTGGACATAATACTTACGAATTTTCAATAATAGTAATCAATTCAAAAGATTTTCAATGAGTACTCAATTCAAAGAATTCGTACGAATTAACAAAAAGTGTGTGTGGAAGCCATAAAAGGTGATTTTCAAAACAAGGTACCAGATGTGACTGTTCACATTGATGGAAAACTGTAGCCTACTTTAGATGAACAAAAATGATCTTATGAAATGAAATCAAAAGAATAACATCTTCTGAATGTTATTTCATATAGAAATAACAACTGATTGCTGTACCAAGCTTGGAAAGCTCTTGGGAAGGAACAAAGAAAGCAAACGCGCAAGCTCTTTGGAATGCGATTATAGATGAATCTTGAAGATGAAGTGCAAATTCTTTGTTGTGATACCACAACTTTAAATACAGGTTGGGAGGCAGCTTTACAAAAGTTAAACCAGCATTTATGGTATTTGAGTGATGAGTATGATCTGTCTTGTCACTATTTGGCAATGATGTGGACCAAGAAACCAAAGTAACAATGCTTGTAAATTTATCCAATAAAAATGTATGGACCTATGATAAAAGTTACATCCCAACGCAGAAAAAACTTTATGGTTCATCATAAGAGAAAATCATATATGTCTTGATTTCGGTGAATGTAATTTTTTGTTTGAACATCTTAAAATTAATGACAGTTTTCTCTATGATATGCTACTTTGTGGTCAATTAATGCTTAGTATGAAGAAGCTAGAAAGAAGCTTTCAATGCTAATGGCAGTGAACGATTCAGCTGAAAGAGCGGTCAACTTGATGCAAGACTTTCATGGTTACATTATAGTTAAAGAGGAACAAAATCAGTTTTTATAACGTTGCATACAAGAACATCAAGAGGTTTATCGTGACTGTAGAAAGCAAACTCTGAAAAGAAAATTTACAAATATTAAATAGGTATATGATTTGGACATATTTGTGCTTTAATAACCCAAAAACATTGAGATCTCGAATCCTCCTTAATAACTCAGCAGTGGCGGCTCTGGGATTACGCAACAGGGAGGGCACACAAAGTTACAGGATCAAACAATGTTAGGCATTTGAAAAATAGTTATATTTGGATTGTTTAAGTCACATAAGTAATATTTACAATCGAATTATCTCCCCGGAAGACAGCCTAAACACTTGATTTATAAATTAAATTGAGTCTTGTGTTACATTCTGTAAATCTATTACTAATTCTTCAAAATTAAATGAGTCTCGTAACAAAACTCTTTATAATGAAAACATATAAAGTCCATTCAATCTCTCTTCCGACATGGTATTTCTTAAAATTATCTATAATATTTTCAAAGTGAAAAAGCTCTCTCGGATTCTTTTATATAGCACACCCATTTTTCAGTTTGCTAGCTTACGAACGGAGTGTAGGGGGAAATTTTCTTGATATTGTTGGAACGTTTTACAATCAAAGAGAGAACACATGGCTAAATTCACCCTAAAATTAATATGGCCATTTACCCTTTTGAAATTTCCGTACAAAAGAACGATTGCCATTTCTATCAGATTGTATTTTTTTTATATCAGGCCGAGGTGGCCCAATTCTCTTCATGCACAGCCTTGTATCATAACCACATTGACTGTTTTCAGGCATTTTACAGAATTGCAAACCATTCTCAATCTCAATGCACAATACGAACTGGACGCAAAGATCGGAATACAGCATTCACTTAGTTTTGTCTACGGATCGGAAAGATGATGCCGACCATGCCGATGGCACACTACTGCGCCGAATTGTTGTAAAAAGGGAGATCAGTTAAAAAGAATACAAGCAGATAGCACTGGCCTGGACAAAAATCAAGCGAAAAGAATATTGTAAGTTTAAAAATCGATCAATAGATAGCGCCGGTCAACGAGGTTGCTATCTCCCCTGTCAGGCTGCTGGGCGGCGGCCGTCATAAGACACCATTTGCCGAACCCATGTTGCCATTTCAACACTCATTGGCAGCGATTTCTATGTCTGTAAGTTCCGTAACAACACTGCGTTTAGGACACAGAGGCGAGTGTCCGCAGCCAATGAAAGTCGTTCTACGGAACAAGCGGGAGTTAGAAAGCTAAAGATGTGTTCGATTCGAAAAAAAACTACAGACCCACAGAGATTATTTTTGACAGCGCAAGAGAAGAAATACTGATCTCAGTAGGGGGGGGGGGGGGGCAGTGTCCCTAGCGCCTCCCTGCCGCAGCCGCCAGTGTAACTCAGTACAAATGTTTGTCTTATATTTGTCAATAAGACAGAACAGGTTATCCTTATGCATTCGCAATAATATTTATTATTTTAGTTTTTGACATCGAACACAAAAAATATAGAGGGCTATGCATATCTGATTTCTCAGAAGAAAAAAAATCTCTGTTATGTCTTGGGACACCCTAATGCACATACTTATTGACACTAAGCAATTTTTCATGAATATATGATCTGATGCATTTAATATGTTATTTAAATGGGATGAATTGCTTCCTTGGTGCACTAACAGCAATGCAATTTAGTTTATTGTATTGTAGTGTGGTTGAAGCATTTTTGAACTGGGAGGGAGTTTGAGGTGTCAAGTAAAAGAAGTAAACATTTTGGCAAAATCTTTTCAACATGAGGGCTACATTTTTATTTTGAATAGACTAGTGTAATATTTATCATTTCAGCATGTTGGGTTCCATTATATCCAACTTTTAGGGTTAAATATAGTTTTATTGGAAACATCTTTTGTGGGAGGTTCTCCAGGAAAGAACCTTTTTCATGAATGGTGGGGAAGAAAATAAATCAGCCTTGTAAAGTTTTTATTTATTTAGTCAAAAAACAGTAAAACATTGTATGTGACATATGGGGGAGGAGATCAAGTTCTGTCTCCAAATCTTGACTTATGCTTTTTCATTTTTGCCTGCAAGACAATGTTCAGTTGGAACAGTGATGAAACCAAATGTCTCTCCAACATCTCGACTGCAATGATGTGGGAGGGAGTAGCAACACTCCCGGGATAACATCTGGGAGTGTGGTACTACTTACTAGCACTCTGCAGACAACCAACTGGGGGCAAATGCAATTCACTAACAAGGATGCAAAAGCACTGCCACTGTTCAGTGATGGCTGAATGACAGACCGTGCTGCAATGGAACTAGGAGCAGAGAGAAATCTCTTCAAGACTTCTTGCACCTTTTTTTCTCTGATGTACATTTGAGACTGGTTATTGTACTTCCTTCTCTTTCAACTTTAGATAGCATTTACCTGGGTAATTTTTCTGCTACAGTGTTTGAACAAGTTTCACAAGTTTTTCTCTCAAGTTTTTGTTTTATCAAAATTATTTTGATTCAGTTTCAACCACAGCTCTGTCAGATCTTGAGACAGGGTAATCACAATGTTTTCACAGTTATGAACCTGTCCATGCAGTTTGGTAACAAGATTTTGCAGTTCAGTTGTCTTATTTTCAGGCATAGCAGTCCTGTTCTTCTCAGGATGGCTTTCAGACTAGAATTTTCCATCCTTGCCACGACCTGTTCATTTTAAATCTCAGTGAACGTGGCCTCAAAATTGTTGTTTCTTTTGTTATAAGATATCCATCATTTTTGTTTATTGAGAATAATTAGTAATTAAATTTCTTGTAAAATGTTTTCTACTATTTTATGAAATCAATTTTGTTGTAAAATTAAATGTATTTTAATATTATAAATGTGCCTCAAGCCTTGCATGTTTTGGAGTGGTGGAGATATAGAACTATTTGTAACCTTCATAACCAAGCCATAACTTCATGTCCCAAGCCCCTCAATTTGGAAGGCCATGTAGATTTCTACAAAAGGTGGTTTATAGAATACCTCAACATTCAATTTAAAAAACAATTAAATGTATTAGAATTATTTGCTATATATTGCTTAATTTTGTTTTAAATTATACTATTTTCAAATAAACAAATTCTGAAATATGTCTCAAACACGCTCGGCTTCCTCTATTTTCATAAGAAACTGAACCAAATGGATATTTGATTTTAAGGCAATAAAGGCTCCTATTTCTTGAAAAAAATGCATTGAGCTTTTTACAAAGCAAAACAAAATATAGAAAAATGGGTTCAATGCAAGGGATCAGTTAGTTTTATGCATTAGGCAAAATTCTGCATTATACAATGAAGTACTCTAGAATTTACATTTGCCAGGTTTTATGTTCACATTATGGTCAGATTTTCACATTACACACCTGCATTGAGCAAGTTTTACTGTATTATATAAAAAAAGTAAAATGTAATAGAATGTTTTACAAGTACTTATTTAAACAAGTATGAACATGAATTGTCAAGTATAATTAAATGCCTGAATTCTAAAGCCACCTCGAACCATTGCCATGTAAACATGAGAAATGTTAATTCTTGTTAAGCAAAATCTCTTGTGAAGTAATTATGTGACATGTTGAATAGACAATACAGTAAATCATGATCTACATGATTGTCACTAAATCATGCCCAAAGCAGAGGGAGATGTAAATTGCACTGAGAATGCAGCTCATTCCTTTCTCAAAATTTCAAAAACTGATATTTTAGAATTCTGCTTTTTGATGATATTGGTAATTTAAGGAGATTAATATAGATTTTGAACATTTCTGAAGTGTTTTTCTATAATTTGTTTTATATCTGAAAATTAATATTGTTAAATTAAAGGTAGTTTTTTTTCGCGTATAGGGCAATCACGCGTGCATCCTGCTTCAACAGGTGCAAATAGCATTTTAGCTGAATCCCGATTTTATCCCCCAAAGCTGTTAGTCCTGGGGATATGGATGGCGATGGTGAGGGATGAAATGACGGCACACACACACAGACATACACAAATACACCCAAGCCCAAGGCTTGACTCGAATCCACGGTCTTCTGGTCCGAGACCGCAATTGCACTACTGCCCTATCTCGGCCATCTGACCGGCTTAAAGGTAGTTTATTGAAAGGCTTTGTACTTCTTGGTCATTCAGTTAAGCAAAAATAAAGCCTTTACTGCTCTGAGGAAGTGATTTTCTAATGATCAGACTTCAAACGCATTACGCTGCCTCTGCAGCGACTCTGACCAGTAGGTCCTAGCAATCGAGTCCCGACGGGCCGGATTTTCGACAATACCTACATAGCTAGGTCTAATTCAGCCGCTGTTTGGAGGAGAAATCTGGCAGCCAGATGCTCAGATTGGTAGTTTTCCGTGGTTTCTCTGATCAACAACAGAAGAATGGGGAGCCTGAAGCCCGTTCCATAATAGTCCGTGAACGGGAACGTAATGAAAGTTGAGACTGCCATCACAGGCAGACGTTAACAACATGACGGGAACTGGAAAGATGTTCAACATTTATCTTGGCTCGGGAAGGGGAAGCCTTTCGACCAATGAAAGTACAGAAAATGGTGGAGAAGCTTTCCAGCTGATCGTGCGCGCGACATTGGTCTGGAGCAGAATTGAGCGTAGTGCGATATTGATGTTAGAGCGTGTATTTGCGAGGTTAGGGTTTGAGGCGGGTTTTGTTAGTCATTGTTGAGTTGCTTTAGTTCTTTTTAGTAATTACTGTATAATTGTTCTCTCTCTCTCTCTCTCTCTCTCTCTCTATATATATATATATATATATATATATATATATATATATATATATATATATATATTCTTGGCATTACAATTTCCCTTGATACAATTTTAACTTGAGCTGTTTTTTATTAATATTTTAGTTGTAATTTCCATATGTTCGTAGTAGCTTTTATTTTTATTCATTCTTAGTTTTTTCTAATTAATATTCTGTCGTTAAAGTATTCATTCAAAGCAGCATACTACGCAGAGGTGGAAAAGCAAAGAGTGAACAGAGTAGCGTAGCTAGATGTGCTTTGATTTCGGCAAATGCTTCTTGACGTTCTCTTTTTTGCCGCTACAGGTTCATAGAACTATTCGTCTTCCTGATGCCTTTCATTGTGAAGTGCACGTATTACACGCGCAAGGTTTCTTGATACACGAGCACCTTTGTCCTCCCCAGCGCTGAATAGCACACGGGACACGGAACGGCACGTACCAATTGGCAATGCTGGAAACAACCACATCACTTTCAAAACAATCGTAGCATTTCTTGTGGCACGCTTTGGCGAGTTGAGTTAATGCCTACAGTTTGTGCTCCCTTTTAAGCCGTGGCTTAGCCAGAGCCCTCCTCTCTCCGCCCCCCCCCCGCTGCGGAATATCAAGAAATTTGCGCGTATAGTACTACCTCGCGTTGCCGTTCCCGTTCACAGGCAATAGTGGAGCGACCTTAACAAGCGGACCACGGACTGCGCGCGATCATTCCGTCCTGTTCCTTCTCCTACCCTTTTACCTTCAACACAAGTTTCACTTACTTGTAATACAGAATAACATATGTCGGGAGGCCAGTCAGGAGATTAGAGCTTAGGAGGTACCCTGCAGGCCGACGTGTAGGTCAGCGCCTGATGTCCCTAGCGGAGAAAGAGTCACCGTCATCTCCCTGAATATATGTACATTCACTGCACTAACGCGACTAATGACCATAGCTGGAGACGTGACCGAAAATATCTGTGTAAATATAAGGGAAACTATTTGTAACAAGACTGTACAACCTCAATTGATTACCAACTTTTGAAAACAAAAACTGTACTACAACATAAAAGGTGTTGTCTAACAAATGTGTAAATGGCTTCAGTAATGAGTAAACAATTCATTATTGTGCAAGGAACTCCCATCTCCTTGTTTACAAGAATGATACATAGTTTATAATTCTCATCAAGTGTATACATGACAGGTGGCATTTGCTTCATTTATCTTCATTTACAAAATTGTGTACGTGTATATTTGCAAAATACACGCAACGAGCTGCATGAAGGCTGAATGAATTTCAAAGAATTCTAAATGCGTGACATAATGAACTTAATTTAGTGTTTAATTCTGTTATACACATGTGTATGTACATTCCATTTGAGGTTTGACTGAACTGAGAGACCTAGACATATTGTTACCTTAACATCAGCTAATTGCATATTGTTCATTTTCAATGGAGCATGCGATTTGCTGATTTGAAATTCAAAATGCATTGAAACTGCTTTTCTTTCGTTAACTAGTAATTTGTTATTACAATACCAATTTGAAACTTCTGAAATCGTACTTTTTTTTTTTTTTTTTTTTTTTTTTTTTTTTTGTTGCAAAGAACGTTCGTGTCATCGGCAAACAGAACCGTTCTTCCCTTTTTAATAGACGAAGGCATATCGTTTACGTATAACAGAAAGAGAATAGGACCTAAGATAGAACCTTGCGGGACCCCATATTCAATTGGTTATGAAGCCGAAAGATAAGTAAATAATGTCCTTCCGACCTAAGATCGAACCTTGCGGGTCTCCATGCTTAATTGGAAGGGAATTTGAAATGTAAGTAAATAATGCTCTTTCGTGCCAGTACTCTTTGAAATCGATGCTTAATGTACGAACAGTGTTGCTAGACGTACGATAATTATCGTACACGTACGATTATTCATTATGATGTACGATGTGCCATTATCGTACAGATGAAAGTACGGTAATGTGACCAATTGAAGCTTCTGATCGGAGGACCTATTCTTGAAACTATCGCTCTCGTGCATTAAGCGATTATCGTATTTTTGAACGTGCATTTCCACATTAACAATAATGCGATAGCCCTATATCGCTCGAGAGCAATAGTTTCAGAAATTATTTTATTAAATTATCAGTTTATTCCAGAAATATAATTTTGGCGCCAATTTATAGAATTTAAACTTCGTATTTGCCTTCGACATCCTCTTAAAATGAAAGTTGTGTTAATGTTTGTTACGTTGTTATTTTTATATTTTAAGGGATGTCATTACTATATAAGTGACGTTAGAGTCGATTCTAAAATACTAAAAAAACCTTCTATTCAATTGAAACGCCACTATATATTTACTACTAAGATTTCGGTTAATTTATTAGTGGAGTTTTCAATCAAGTAAAAGTTGTGCAGTATAATCAGTTCGACTCAGTGTATGATCGAGTGAATAAAAAAATTATTATTTTGATTTGTTATATATTAAATGTATGCATACATATTAATAAAAGTTAAGGTTATAAGAATCTCTATATTATATTAGCTGTATCCCCGCTGCATTCATTCTCCATTAGAAATATGTCATTAAAGAAGATAATTTAAGCAATATGTTTGAAAAAAATCATTAAATAGTACGATAATTTTTACATTATTTTTATTAATGTACAATAAAATGTATGATAATTTGATATTACCGCCGTACGATAGTTGTAATAATTACGATAGTAATAGATGGCGCAGTACGATATTCACTTTTCAACTATCTGGCAACACTGGGTACGAGGTTATCCAGTCAAGCGCAATACCGCGAACTCCATATGAAGATAAATAAGAGAGCAGGATGTTATGGTCAGTAACGTCAAAAGCTTTCGAAAGAACTAAAATATCCCAATGGGTGCTTCATTTTGGTCCATTGTTGAAGCAATAACTTTCAGAAAAGAAAAACTGTAGTTTTCGTATATTTTGATTTTCGAAAACCGCATTGTGAGTCTAAAAAGGCTTCGTTTTTCCTGAGGTAAGTGTCCATTCGCGTATAGAAAAGCCTCTCCAAAATTTTCGGGAAAACTGACGGAGAAAATTTGCATATGATAGTTGCCAGTAATTTTTAATTTCACTTGTGTTCCCTTTTTTAAAAGGGGCTTATTTTTTGTTGTTTTGAAAATATCTGGAAATATTCTTGTGCATAAGGAAGCATTGGAAATGTGAGTGATCAGATGTACAAAGGCGGGTGCAGAAGTTTTTAATAAACGCGAAAATTCATCCAAACGAGATGATTTTTTTAGTTTACTGACTATTCTGAGGATTTCGTTTCAAGATGTATCGGAAATAAACATGTTGGAAATATTTTGGGAAGCCACTCATGTTGAATTTGTGGTTTTAGTCTCTTCGGGAGGTCAGCCGCAATTCTAGAAAAGTGTTGTTTGAAGAGATTCGCAACTTTTTCCAGATTACTTTATTCTCCTTTATTATCCTTTTAAACAACATTACAAAATATCGAGGTGACGAGGTCGTATTTTTTACGATATTACACATGGCTTTAGTTTTGTTACTAGCGTTCAAAATATCCTGATTATTTTTCCTTTGTTTTACCTGAATTATTACTTTCCTTAAAATTCTTTTGTTGATTTGGGAGTACACCTTCAAACCGAATGATACGTTATGTTAGAAATAAAGTAGCACTCACTTGGCGTCTGAAGTAGTATGGTGAAAGGTTCGACAGATCGGAGGAAGACTTCCTGCTCCGTCAGTCTCAGGGCTTCTGGTAAATGGAAATCTTCTCACCTCGCCAGAAGACGTATTTAAAGAATTGGCCTCTCACTACGAGCAAATGTCCAGCTCCGTACACTGCGCTCCTTGCTTCCTGAACACCAAAAGAATGGAGAACTGCAGATTAGTTTTAATGAATCGCATTGAGGAAGATTGCAATGCTCCTTTCTCCATGAATGAATTTACCTCTTTCCGGTATTGCGCGAAAGATTCTGCACCAGGACCAGACCAGAAATGCTGAAACACCTACCGTGGCAGAACCCGGCTTTTAAGTTCACGAGAATCAAGGATTCCATAAAGCCTTCGTCTTCATCTTGTGGCTCTTGGCTCGCGGAGATTATTCTGACACGCCTTCGTCTCGGTCACTGTCCCACGGATATTTTCTCCGCGGTGACCCACCCCTTACTTTGGATAATTGCGAGATATATCGTATCGTGGAGGATGCTCTCTTGCACTGTCGTTAGGTAAGAGATAGCCGCCGAAGGCATCACCTCTAACAGAGATAATTTGAATGACGAATCTTCTCTCTGGAAGCTTTTTAGCCTTTTACGAGAGACTAACGTATACAGCCTTTTCTGAGAGAAGAGGATAATGCCAATTATTTGGTTGTTAGTTGGAGATTTTGAAATGTTTATGTGGCTCTTATCTGCCAAACTTTTTTTAGAATCGGACGCGTTTATTTTAAGTTTTATTTAAATTGTACTTTGCATTAAAAAAAATCTTAGCTTAGCATTACCACAGTGCATTCTGTTCTTAAAATAATTTGACAAGGGCGCCAATGACAGCCGGTGAAGCGCTCTTAAATCTTGATGATGATGATAATAATAATAATAATAATAATAATAATAATAATAATAATAATAATAATAATAAATCAATGTACAGCTCATATGAGACTCAGATCTGAATGCGATTCTAAATGTAAATGCCAAATTTCCAGGCAATACCCGGGATTCATTTATTTGGAGAAATAGCAATATTCAAAATTAAATTAAAAACCTGCATGAAAGAGGTCATAGGGGATATTTCATTTAGGAGATTCGAGGTATCATCTAAGGCCATGACTGCAAATCCCAATTTTAAATGCTCAACCTAATACTCTCTAGGAATGGTACCTCACACATTACAAGCAGGTCAATTGTAGTCAAATTGTAGTAAGAAGCAATGGTGTTTTGAAAACGAGGTTCAGATGATTGTTAAAATACCGGTCACTGCATTATTCTCCTTAGAAATCGTCAAAAATTGTAAATGCTTGTGTGGGTCTTCATAACATATGCCGTTTTCAGAGACACATAAAATGATGATGATGATGATGATGATGATGATGATGATGATGTGGATTTTGGAGTGTTTGAATTGTGCACTGAAGATCCCACAAGTCGCCGAGCACAAAATGAATTTCCAAAAGGAAGACACTATCAAAAATTATTAAAAATTATTGTTCATAAAAGTTTAAGTTAATGTATAAATATTTGATTGGATTGTCGATGCTTTAACAATGTATTTTTATAGTTTTAGATACAATTCATAGTTTTAGTTATTTTTTCAAACCAGAAGCTTCTTTTCTCTGTAAATATAATTGAATTATGATAATAAGAAATAATAAGCAGAAAACACACTGATTATGGATCATGCTTAATATCAATTATCACGGCTGATTTCGAGTTTTTACCTTATGCACACTGGTAATAAAACAACATTTAAAATTATGTATTATTTTGCAACGCTCTGCAATGTTCTCCAGTGCTCTAACTTGCATCCCGAAACGTTTTAATTTTATTTTCATAATACATTTTTGGAGGTTCTGGCGATCTTCTGGTAATGAGAGGTGCGTGATGTTCATTTGTTCTAAATCACCACTTCCACTAAGCGTTACCAACGACGGAAAGGGTGGCAAAGCTTGCAGATGGAAATGCATGAAGTAATGGAAATAAGACGGATTTTCGCGAATTCATTTCAGAAGTAGCACACAATTCAACAATGTTTGTGTAGACCCCAATTACTGGCTCTACGAAGGGAGGGACGTGTTTCACTGCCACGTAAACGACGTTATTTTGATAAAAACTACTAAAATATTGTGCACGGGAAGGTGCGCAATAAAAAAAATAGTTTTCAGCGTGACGATCGCTATGAACTGTATCCCTCCATGACTTTCCGGGTTGGCTTTCTGGCATGAAAATATTCCAAAGGAATAATATGCAGTTGGAGCAGTTAGTCTCGCGTACAGAAAGGGCCCTGTCGGAACAAGATTTGGTTTCACCACTCAGTCAACAGCAGTCTGTTCCGTCGGGACAATTGCCGATACCTGCAATAAATTGAAGCTTGACATCCTCGTAACTCAAATATTCACAAACCGAGAAGTAAAACCAGAAAAAATACTAATTGCAGAATAACGTGGCAAAACAGCTAGTGAATTCCATGGTTGGTACCCTACGTATTGTGCAAGTAGTGAGGGTGATGTATGAACAAGTAAATGCAGCACTCCGCTCGTAACCAGCAGTTCGCTAGAATACCCACTTTTTTCGTTTCTTATTTCTAATTTTGAAAAAGATCTGCTGCTGCATTTACAGATCTCTTTAGACACTTTCCATCCACCGTGAGTTTCTGTTGTTAATTTTTATTGTCTCTCGTGTAAACGTTGGGTTAGAAGGTCCAGGAGCGTCAGTACTCGGTACAGTTACAGAAGATACCTGGCTCACACTATGTAATGAAATTAAATCTTCCTCCTGAGTAACAGTTACATAATTCTTTTCCACCACTTCAAAATCACCCTGTTCGTTAAAAATATGTAGTGCTCCATCCTGCTGTTGTATTTAAACCTTTGATTGCTGTTTGGGATATTGTTGACAAAAATGTTTCATCTACAGAAATCAAGTGTAGAGGTGGTGGAGAGCCTCCTCCAGTTCTCTTCCTTTTGTTATTAATAATTGCGTGTCTCCCTTTCACAGCTGATTTCATGTTCTGCCATGTTTTGCGCCAGTGCTTCCAGTCCTTCTGTGCATCCAGGATAGCATTCAATTGCAGAGCTGTTCAAACATTTTTGAGGGATCTTTCATTTTGAAAGTGGATGAGAATTTTCCACTTGACAGAGATTTATTTGTGTTCATATAATCAGCAAGAGCCAACATTTGCTTGATGTTAAAAAAACACAACGAACATATAAGTGTCGTAGTGGGAGAGTATGTCGCTCTCTCACACTTCGGCCCAAAGATACCGTATTACAGAATAGTCTTTAAATGTTTTTATTTAAAAAGGAAATAGAATATTATGCAACTGGTTAATAATGGTATGCTTTATTGAATAAGTACATTTTGAAAGCGAACGACGTTAGGAACGAGTTTTCAAAATCTTTACTTATGCAATAAAGCAAAACACAAAGACACAAAAATTGCATACGTTTTGTTTATGTAAGCATAATAAATTACTAATATTCTTATGAATATGTAAAAGAGAAATGAAATAATATGTGGATTTAAATAGGAAATATATTTTACAACAAAAGGATCAAGAGCAGAATGAATGTAAGAAAATACAAATCTTTCTCTTCCCTAATTCATTTTGTTTACCAAGGTATTCAGTATTTCAGTAATATTTTAGAATTATGTAATGTTTTCTTCATACAAATAATAAATAACGTGGCAAATTGATTGACATAATCTACACCTTGTCAAAATGATGCACTAACAAACTACATATGATAAGATTCACACGATGTAGTACGATAAGATTCACTTTCATTGAATAGGGGATTCAAAACCTCATTGACCCCATTACACTCGCGGTAACCTTCAAAATTACAACGGATTCCTGTTCTTGGGTTAAGAAACGAAAATTTAGAATATCCATGTGGTAGTAAAATTACAGATGAACTGTTCAGTATTAAAATTTAATGGTTAATTAATAGTAGGGATGATCTACACAGTTCATGGGTGTGGTTAAAGTCAAATAATACTTTTGGTAAATTTGTGAATAAGGGAAAAATATAATGAAATTAACTACTAATGTAAAATTGCTTCCCATGAATTCCTAATTAATTATATATTTTGAGCAACTTACTGGAAATGATACAATTATTTTATTTTTTATTTTGTTTTATTTAATTTTTAATGATGTAGTACGATAGTAGCAATTTTACCACTTTGATATTTACCAATGAATTCACTACTGACTTTCACTGATACTTTGTCTATTTTTTGTGAACCCTTTACTACACGTTCAATGAATCACAACTATCGATTTCGGGTAATTAAAAACTGTATAGTTAGCAATGGAGGAAAAAAAATGGAGCAGCACACACTGCCGCCACAGTCGGGAACAAATTACATATTATAGCACTACTTTCGGCACTATAAAGACCCTTAGTATGACTGAATGATCGATTACCATGCGATGTAAGTCGCCCGCTAAATCCGGCGGTATCAGGGTAAAAAGAATCTCTTTCCACCATGGGCGAAATTTCGGGACCCGCTAAGATATCGAGTTGGTGCATGCGCATAGACTCAGAAATGCAGTAGTCAATTGCTGCCCGATGAAGTGTGCAAAAACTCCCAATTGTCAACATTTATCTGGATGAGTTGAACTTTTACAGTAATAACAACTTGAAATAATTAGAGGAAATCTTAATTGGTTTAAATTATCGTTGAAAATAGGTACATTTTATTAAAACATTCAAATATAGTTTTAAATTATCATTTTAAGCTGAGGTTGTCCTTACAATGATGTCACTCGGGAGGGACAGCCTCCGCCTTCTAAGTGAGCGACTACTGTTAAAGAGGTATCGACTAGTATGGGGATCGAGAAAGTTGGTATTTCAAGGGGGCGACAATTTTAGTTTGGGCACCTCTACAAAAATTTTTTTGAAACACACTTTTATTGGTATATTCATAATGGTAATATACATCGGGGTGTACTGCGATCAAGATATAGTGATACTTTCGAATAAATTGAGTACAATTACAAAAAATGTCAGTTTATGGGTGAAACATGTTTCTCCTGAGGATATTCCACAGAGCATTATACAAAATATGTACAATTCACAGTGAGTGCTTCTATTCTGTAGAATTATGGATATTTCTGTACCGGAGGAAGTTGCTCATTTGTGACGAGAAGGCACTTCAGGCACTTCACTATAGTTTTTATTTAAAAGTTAAGAAAATCGAAAACATATTTAGAGTATTTGTCTGGTACATACGATTGTTTGTAAATATTTTTGTATCCGTTTTGGAACATTGTTTTCATTAGGAATTATATAAAAAATGTTAATGATGAGAAATAGAATTTAAAATAATTTTGGAAAACATTTTAGAAGTAATTGAAGAAATATTTCAACGTAGTTCGTTTTACGTTTTTCAGTAATGTGTGTTGTGTGGTAGTGTACGGCAATAGGTAATTTATTGGCTAGAAATGAAGTAGACTTGAATAGAGAACCTCTCCTAAAAAGTTTCCACTGTTTGTTTCAGGTTGCCCCTGCCATCGGAGTACATTCGCAGGCCTCTTGAACTCTGTCTCTCGGATTGGAACGAACGCAAGGAGGGTGTAGAAGAACCGGAACGTGAGAGTGTTGTGTTGTATTCGGCGGAGGTTGGACAAGAGTGTGCGCGCGTTGACGACGAATTGGATTGCAGTAAGGAGGAATTGAACGCTGTGTCCGAGGCACCCGCGCATCATTGCGAGCAGTGCGGAAAGGGTTACAAGAGCAAGAGTGAACTGTTGATTCACTTGAGAACACACACCTCGGGGGTGGCTGGAAGCGAGCGTCTGTCTGTTTTCGTGGAGAGCGGAGACGACGAGGAGGAGGAGGAGGAGGAGGAGGCGGCGGCGGCGGCGGCGGCGGCGGCGGCGGCGGCCCCGCGGAAGAGCGCGAAGCCCACGGGCAAGACGTCGAAGAGGGCGTGTGGGGAGGGGGAGCAGGGCAAGCGCGCGGGGGCGGCGGCGGGGGCGGGGGCGCGCGTGTACGCGTGCGAGCACTGCGGCCGGCCCTTCTCCAGCAAGACGTCGTGCGTGCGGCACGCGCGCATCCACACGGGCGAGCGGCCCTTCACGTGCGACGTGTGCGGCAAGCAGTTCCGCGCGGGCGGCGGGCTGCGCCGCCACCTGCGCGACGTGCACGCGCGCGTCAAGAGCTTCGCGTGCGACCTGTGCGGGCGCTGCTTCGCGTCCAAGGCCACGCGCGACGACCACCGCCGCATCCACACGGGCGAGCGGCCCTTCGTGTGCCACCGCTGCGGCAACACCTTCAAGTCCAAGGCGTCGCTCTACATCCACGCCAAGATCCACAGCGACTCGTTCCCGCACGCGTGCACGCACTGCCACAAGCGCTTCCGCCGCCGCCAGGAGCTGGTGAACCACGTGACGACGCACACGGGCGAGAAGCCGCACGCGTGCGACAAGTGCGGCAAGGCGTTCGGCGTGCGCGGCGAGATGCTGCGCCACCGGCTCACGCACTCGGACGAGCGGCCCTTCCTCTGCGCGCTCTGCAACCTGGCCTTCAAGCAGAAGCGCTACCTGCGCAACCACGAGAAGACGCACCGCAAGAAGGCGTCGCCCGCCCCGGGCTGAGCGGTTGTTTTGACGCCGTTCCAGTCGCATCTCAGCTGTACTTGGAGTTTCAGTGCAAATGCAGTTCGATTGTGTGAGAGCAAACATTTCTTTTTATCAAATGTCAACAGGTCGTTCCTATCTTTTTATCCGTTATTCAACTGTGTCGGCAAAGCAAGAGAAGGTAGGAATTCCGGAACTCAAGAAAACCTGCGCGAGTAATGCTAGGAACCGTACGCATTCCGGTATACGTTACAGTTTTGCTGGTTCAGGTAAACGCGAATGCGTCTGGCCACCACCTCGCGCCCTAATTTCACGAACAAATCCCATGGGCTCCCGATTGCTTTCACGCTTCGAGGTTTTGGCTGACAGTAACCTCAGCGTCTGCGCGTAAACCCGAACCGCGTTCGGTTTTGTTTAACCTGTGAAAATGAGTTGTTGTTCCATTAACCCACGAGCTGTCGCACAGGAAATTTTACTGTAATGGCCGCGCAGAGTTTCTGCAACAGCCCTCACACACTTTAAATTTTAGCACATGCAGAATATAGTGTCAAAATAACGATCCAACAGGAAAGAAGGATAATTTTAAAAAATCCATGCCTAATTTTCTGGTTTGTTTTATTAAAATGCCAAATATATTTTAAATGAATTGGCGAGTGTTTTTATTCCATATGTTTATTCCATGTGAAGTTCCATCGTTTAACGAAACAATATAAAACTACTTTTAACTTAAAAAACAATATCAAACTAGTCATAGCACTCTTAACAAATTATGATTGAGAGTACTTCACAAAGAGTGAGGAGTACTAAAATGATGTCGCGTTCCAGGTTATTTCTATGTGCTCGGGTAAAAGGAGTTATGTTTTAAACTAGTGGTGCTACAACAGCTCATATTTTTCTCGCATTTATTTGTAATGGTTAAGCATTATTATTAAACTATATGAACCTGCAAAAGTGTTTCCAAGCAGTCAAAACTTTTTCGCCGCATTGGCATTCGATCTCAGGTTCTTTAGAGGACACGCCAGTCACATTTCTACACCAGTCAGTTCTACACCACTAGCCTATGAACGCAGTTCTACTTTCCCGCCACAAAAGACACATTTGTAGTGGAAATTATCACATTCAGGGAGTTTCATTTACATTATTTCAAAATCTAGTTTTAAAGTACAGATTTTCTTACAGAAAAAGCACTCTATCTCTAATATTGCAGTTTTGCGATGGTAATTTTTTTGTTTAGGTGTTAAAGATTGTACTTTACTACAAATAGGAACATGCTTTATCCACTTTTACTATCGCCTTACTACATATATACGTAGTAAACAGAAAGTATTGTATTGCTGGGGCAGAAATCGCTATTTTAGACAGAAATCAGTGGTCTAAAACACATTTTTTCGCATTGCTTCTTACTTTTGTAATTTTCGAAAATCCAGAAAGTTCAACAAAAATAAGACCTGCGCAATATTTTGCGTACTTTACTCTTATCTCCAGAAATATTTAAAGAAAAAATTTAGAGACAGTTTTGTGAAAAAAAAAATTGTGTTTAGAAATTGCCGATATTTCACGCAGAAGTACGCGAAAAGTAGTCATATTGTGGAAAAATCGTACATCATCTTATTTAAAAATCTCTCTGTGAAGATTTCGTTGTAACAATCTGTAACTTCAATATTATAGTTGTAGACACTCGACAAAAACTTTAGGAATTTTCAACAATTTAGATTTTTAACGAAATGAAACCTATGCCATTCTTCCTTCATTCGTTTCTTTACGCTATCTGAGGAAAAGGTTTATTGAAAAAATGTGGACCCATTGTTGAGACAATTTGTGTTTAGGCTTTATGTAAAGCACCCTCAAAAATCAAAATATCCGGTTCAAACTCCCAGAGCCCCGAGTTCCTTCAGATCGATCAGGGAATATCAGTTTTGTAGAACATCATCCGAACGGTTAGGCGCTAGCGGTGACCACAGACGGAGAGAGATACCTCACCGTCAATCAGTTTTTCGGTATCAGGGACCCACAAAACGTGGATTCTGAATACGCGTGTTAGAGGAAGTAGTTTACCATTTGGAAAAATATTTATCCACTTTTTCCTTATCATGGCTCCACATTAAGCGTTTTTGTTGAAAGGCGCCGGTTTCTGCCGCAGCGTTACAATACTTTCTCTTTACTGCGTAAGTAGGTAGAAAATAATAAGTTAAGCGTCAGAAGAAAGTGTGCGATGATTGTAAAGCACGCAATATATCAATAACATTAAATTCGCTACATTTTCTACGTTTTCCCGGAAGCGAGGTTTTATAAAGCTGAGATACTATGGACTCCGCGCAATTGCTTACAAGACGTGTAAACCTGAAGGAGTAAATTCGGCAGGCATCCTCGAGTGTGTAGACCCCATAGAACCACCTTTCCCTTCAATTGAAGGTCTAGAGGCATGGCATTTTCGTGGTTTAAAGCTGTGGTCATTCCGCGGAATCTGCTAGTGAACCTCGTGATTGGAGCTGTAACCACCCTAATGGTATTTATATGATCATAAAATAATTATTGCGTAATCACCTCCCAGTCATTTTATGTAACCTTTCGAAAAGTGTGGTATTATTATTGACTAAACTGCTTTCATAACATGTCAAAGGCGAGGGAAAATACTGGTTGTTAAGCCACGATTCTTATCGCCCGTCGAGTCGCACGTTTTTCAAACGAACTTCATTCCTACCTCAGGCTCTGCAGGATGCGCCACGTTTGGAATTGCACTTCAGTGACATTAGAGACATATCCAACAGTCCACACATGCAGAGATTAAGCATTGCACAAATATAGAAAGGTCCAGATAAACAAAAATAAATACGGAATCCTGCGAAGTATAAAAACTACTGACGTCTAACCGTAGACCGCGGATAACGTTTGCTAATAAACGAATGAAAAATGGAAATTGGTCAAAAATGCGAGGAAAGGGTACCTGGATAAGATGATAAAAATATTCCCTACAATCAAAAGAATGAGTTGTCAAATTATTACTCTAACATTAACATGAGATTTTTGGAAGTTCTTTTTAGTTTCCCCTCATACTCCCACCTCTCTACAGTTAAAAATGGGTTCTTTTAATTAAAATTTTTCCGTCATCTTAACATTAACTTTTCTAATTAAAAAAATAAGAATGTAAATTATAGTATAAAAATGTTTATATTTTTGCCGCCAAATTCAAACCAAAAATTACAAAAATTAATTTTACTGTGTCCTAGAACACGCCCGAAAAATATCAAAACACCTGTCGTGATTTTTTAAATAGAGTTTCTATTACTGGGCCTTAGTTAAAAATATTAAAACTAAGGCATCTGTAGCTGTTTCAAGCTAGAGAAAATTTTCTCTTTACCTAGCTAAATATCTATTCTTGTATACGTATAAATAAGTATACACAATCTGCGAAAACCTTGCACTTTGTAAATAATCATTGATTTTAAACGGAAAATTAATTTAAATGTGGAACCCAACTTCAAACGTCTATCCCTCACGCAGTGAGTTGACAGCATTATAGGCCCGGTACTATGCGAGAGAAACTAATCCAATATTGCTCAGCGTTGAGATTAAAATGCACAGAAAGAATATAGCATTTAATTTTACCGTGAAAGGCTATATCGTTATTTTTCTTCCAATTTCATATTATATTGATCTCGGTTTTGCACTTTACTGACTTCCCATGCTATGGAGTGGAGGCACCCAAAAGAACTAAATGTGCAAAATTGTAAAAGAAAGTTCAAAAAGATCTACTTTTGTAGAATACTAACTAAGAACATAATCCTGGTCTCAGTTCAATTTTCCAGCTTATCCTTTACGTGCCCCCGATCTGTCCCTTGTTATTTCCCCCATATTTCCCCGCATGTCTCCCAAAAATCTCGAACTGCCAGAACTCACCTGTCCTAAAAAAACTCGTTACCCAACGGGAAACCTCGTTTAAAAGGCCATCGTTTCCGAGTAATGCAACGATTATAATGAGTGTTGCTATTATCTGTTTTGTTTGTCATACTCCGCAAACTTCAATATTTACGTCTGAAATCTGTTTGATGAATGACTGAGGTGTAATTCCCTACCTTCCACAGTAGCACATTTAAGTTTTGCTACGATTTCTTTTTAACTCCCAATAACTGTCTTTATTCCTTAGCGTAGGATTATAAAGCATTAAAAATATATGATTCCTAGGTCAAAAATTACTCTGCCACAACAATATACAAATGTGTAATAAAAAATACAATTTACAGATCTGTTGCAGTCACTTTTAAAGTATACCTATGTATTTAAAGTCACAAGTGGCTTTTAAAGGCGGGGAAAGGGTAAAAATAGATTTTTTTTTTTCAATTTCCTGTGTTTTAATTTCTGTACTAAATTGCAAACCTATATCAGTAGAGTATCTGTCAGTGATATGTCTTAGATTTTTCAGACCTTGTAATGTGTCCAGATATGATTTGTGATCCTTCATGTAAGCCAGATGACTGACCATATATTTCCCTTGGCCGTTTAATTCAGATCCTGCTTTTGTTCTTTTCAATAAGTGTGAGAGTGGTTGTGTGGCAAGACAGAACCAGTATGGGTTGAGGCTGCCACCTTGGAATATTCCTTGTTTGATCTTCCGTATCTTTGTAACTATTCTGTTAATTTTTGAACCCATATGTATTCTCATACATCAATGGCTCTTAGCAGTTTTTAATACGTTTATAACTGCACGGTTAATTCGATATCTTGAAATACCATTGAGCTAGTTGATGGGTTAGTGATTCCAGGCGTGCTAAGGTCATTAGTCCCATAAATGTAGTGCATGTTTTATCGCGGGAGGTGGCGGTGATCTTTCCACATTGACTGGCGCGATCCAACGCTGACCCACGCCGGCTTGCTAGGATTTTCCCTCAGCAGGTGTCTCCCACCAGCGGGGATTCCCCCCAACCGAGACAAGCTCTTAGCTCCCGACTGGTCTCCGGATATATGTGGTAGTGTAATGCATGAGAGAATGTGTGTGCATATGCAGGAAAGGGTCAGGAATAGGAGGGAAACATCGCACGAGATCGGTAGTCTGTTTAGTAGGGTACTGCTCTGGCATTCGCCAGGTGTTGAGATAAACCACGGAAAATACCGATCAGAGCGGCCGGTCGCTAGAATTCTCCTCCAGAGACTGAATTCGACCAAGCTAAGCCAGTGTCGAAAATACTGCCTCCGTCGGCAATCGAACTCGAGGACTGCAGGGTCAGAGGCAATGCAGTGACATCAGTTGATGCCCTGAGCTACCTTTGCCGGGCAATGAGCTAGTCATAAGGAACCATGTCGACAGCTATTTTTGGTCAATAAAGCATGTGTACATGTCAGCTTTTAGTTGCATGCCTGCGACATTATCACAGTGTCACTTACAAGCTGCTCTTTACATCCCAATGAGCCCTTGAAGCAATATTTTTGAATATTCGAGAGGATGTAATTTTGTGTGCAATGTTGATCGATTTTAAAATGTAAACAACCAGTTTTGGTCATTTATAATGCATTGGTGGGGAATGGCTTAGGTATTAGATGTAATTTGTTTTTTATTTCAGATCTGTAACTCCCTCACTCAGGGTTTCAGACGTTTCTTCTGGATATTTCAGATAGTGAGTTATAAGAGTTAGAATTTTCCAACAAAGGTAAGTATATCTCTTAAACCAAATGTTGTGAAGTCCATGTGGCCTTGGGCATTCACAGTTCTTCAGCTTACGGATAGTGGCCTGCAAGACGTTCATAGAAATTTCATCGTGGCGGAAACTTCATAGCGCATGTCAGTGGTGGCTAGTGGCTGTGAAGTTATGTAAAGAGCTAGTAGGGAACTATGAATTTTAAAAAATGCTTATCTTGATAATCGATAAGCATCATGTTCATCTTAATTGAAATAGCTGATTTCTTGTACACTAAATCGGTCCTTCAAGGCTGCGGATTTGTCTGTGACGTTTTCATTCATCGGTTCCTTTAGTAACTGCAGTGTTGTTTATTCCGAATTACATTATTCCTCAAAGAAACATCTAGACATCCGTGTATCCTATGTATCTGTCGTATCATCTACGTGAAAATAATCAGACGTCGCCATTTCTCTTTGTACAAAATCTTTGATATTGTTTGAAATACACTCCATTAATTCATTTTATATTTTCTGTCGAATTTGAGTATTTATGCAACAGTCGAGTTGTATTCAACAGAACGGAAAATCTTTTTTTGTTCCAAATGTTTCTTTTTTTTGCTAAAAATCAAGTATGTCCAACAAAACAATTTCTATAGAGTTGGAGAGGAACACAACCACGGGAATCCCTTAAACAAAAGGTTTTCAAACTTTGCTGGCTTGACCCACTAAGGTAACAAATTCTGCATACGCTGCCCTTCATTACAATTAAATTGTTAATAAAAATAACTAAATATTGTGCCCTGAAAGTAAGGCCATTATGTATATTTTGTTATTACATACTAACAGTGTACAAAATAAAGAAAGTGATTTGCACTGTTCACTATTGTAATTAATGTTTGACAAAGTAAGGAACACTATTAAAAACGAACATATTGAGAGTTATGAAAAGTCAATGAGATGGATTTGTTTGGTGTCACAGATCATCGAATCTCAACTCTAATTTAGAAATGTTAGTACGCATCTCGTTCTGGAGATTTAATGATTGAAAATTATTTTTCACATGCGTAAAAAGTGTAAAAAAAAAAGGATGCAGAACCCGCAAGGCCTTACTTAATTTTGGATGCTGCCTCTTTACAGACCACCAAAATTCAGACAGTGTTGCAGGAATGAATCACACCCCCAACAAAGTGGGTCGCATTCTATTGTGTCAACTGCCAGAGCTCGCTTAAAGTAACTGATAGTGGACAATATTGGTTTCATGGAAGCAATGCGATCACATATTATACAAATGCTTTCTCCCCCATTCGTTAAAACTAATGAAGGCACATATATAGTCGGATAGTAATTTATTCATGTAGAAATAATTAGAGCTTTATTAAGCATTAGAACATTATTTAATCTAATGATTACGAACATCTCGCGCTTCCCTGGGGAGGCACACCTCACAATTTGAGTAACACTGCCTTAAACTATAGCTGTTTGAAACTAAGGTTGTAGTTTTTTCAAAAACTTTTAACTTTCGAACTAGGTATTTCGAGAAATTCAGTAGAACGCCTACTACTAAAAAAATCCTTTTTTTTTTTTTTCAACATGAAAATGGCGTTTCAAGTAAAATACTGTATCATACACAGGCTTCACGTTTGACACACCACATCAATATTAAAGAAGTGTGATACGAACGAATTTCACACTGGTAGAAGAATATTATTGATAGTGAATGCATCTTCCTTTTGCAGTCTGCCACCTTCCATTAACTTAAATTTTTTGCACTTTTTGTACTCGTATTAATCTTGGTTTTATTAGACTTGCCCATTCTTCGAGTAGTGTGAGGCTGAGAGTTACACTGGCTACTGTATAGTCCATGATTGCCATACGGACCATCTGCCTATAGCGATGTGTTTGAACTTCATACTGTCATTTATAAAAGCTAAGAAGAGAAGTGGACTTAGCGTATCTCCTTCGAGTACACCCTTCTTTTGACAGAAGTCCGAGGTTTATTCAAGACCATCAGTTCTGTCAACATGGTTCTAATTACCAGCAGTTTTTTAAGCAATAAAAATATCTATACATAGATAACACCTTTCTCTCAATTTATTACAAAGTATCAACCTCGTCAGCAATATTATTAATAATAAATGATGTGAAGGTGATGACAAAACAGCAATGATTTCGAAATATTTTAGAAGTATTTAACGTAAGAAGCTCATAGTTGGGGAGAAGTGTAATTGACAAGAACCATAAGTGTTGCCCTCGCAAAGAATCTGTAAAAATGGTACAAATAAGGGGTTGTGAAAATTATCAGATTAAAAGGTGAAAATGGCAAACCAAGAACTTGTGACAAAGAAAGGTGACTGAGGTTATGGACGAGAACAGGATGAAGGAAAGAAATTTTGGAGTTCTTAAAATTTACACTACGAGTACATTTTATTACTAAAATTCCACATCCTTTGAACCTCCGTTTCGGATATAGTCTATAAAGCGCAATTTCTGGGTGGGTACAGCAAATTATAAGTATGTACCGCTTATTTTCTGAAGTGAATGGCAATGCTTGAAATTCCGCGCTCCCTTGCCACCCAAATGGCGGATTTTGCGGGGTTCAATTTAGGCAGGGTCGTGTATTCCATAGACGCAAAGTAAGCACTGCTTACCTAAGTAATTCGAACAAAGGTACTACGGTAACTTTATTTTGCAAACTAAGAAAAACCTTTCAAGAATGTTAAACATTGTAGCTTCCACGCCAAGAGAAATAGTATTTTCTCTTTGTACTACACCCCTTCCATCCCCTCACAGTCTCTCCGCTTCTCGCTCCCCTCTGTTTCTCATTTGACCTTCACTATTGAGTGTCCCGTCTTAAGTTCTCTCACCTCTCCTGAAACTGGCCACTTCCCACGCACATTAACCCCTCTGCCCGCCTCTTTTCCGCCACCCGACCGGACCTTTCCCCCTAATGGCAATTTCTTAGAAAAACTGCGCTTCCATTGAGAGCTTTTTTTTTCAAATAGCATACAATTCCCTTGATCGTCGCTGTCTTGTCTGAATCGGGGTCCCCAGCCGCCTCAAAACCTGTATGTCAGTTTGCTCATCTTAATTTTATTTATTTGTCTAGACTATTTTTACTTTACTTCACGTGAGAAGAGCACATTTGTTATTTCTAGTAATCTTGATTCAAAATTATGTTCCCATTCTCACATTTTATATTTCACTTTTCTAATTTGCTTAAATTCTAATTTTATTCATAATATTCTGTAATAATTATATTTTATTTGTAATTTAGATATATTATTTATATATTAGATTATTATTTTTTTGTAACACTGAAGATGGCCGCAATGCGACCGAAAAAGCTTTCTGCGAAAATAAAAACGTAAGACAAAACAACGCCTCAAATCTAGTATTATATTTCATACGTACTTTTGTCATATACCATTTAAAAGTTTTTTACACAGTACATCAACTCCCTACACCCCAACATAAAATTCACCGCGGAGATAGAAAATGAACAAAAATCTTTAAACTTCCTTGATCTCACCATCACGCTAGCATAGGACCATCATGAATTGAACGTATTCAGAAAACACACACACACAGACACAATCATACACAACACTTCACAACCCCCCCCCCCACACACACACACAAACACGCAGCCTTCCATGCGATGGTGCATCGATTAATTTCCATGCCCATGTCTCCAGAAAACACAAAAAAGGAAATAAACACCATAAAACATATAGTCGGAATGGATGGATACGACTGCAACATGATTGACAAATTAATAATAAAAAACAAATACACTCAATATCCGCAAACACACTACCCTCACACCAATTGACAGAAGCACTACAGCCACGTACCTCACAATCCCTTACGTAGGACCCCTTTCTCTTAAAATCGCCGCCACACTCAATAAATTCGGTATAAAAACTTCTTTTAACAACACTTATATAAAACACTAAAGACCCAATCCCACCTACATCCTTATGCGGAGTCTATGCTCTCACTTGCAACAATTGCAATGCCATATACACAGGACAAACAGGCCGTAAATTCACACAGATAATCAAAGAACACGAACAAGCATGGAAAAACAACACTACCACAGTCTCACACTTTACGTATCACCTAAATTTAAACAAACACACATTTGATAAACACACAAATTTACGAATTCTAGAAATTGAAAACAGGTACTGGAGCAGAATAAAATTAGAAGCCCTACACACACACAACGTCCTCAAAATACAGAACATGACGTGTCTTAACCAACAAATCCCTGAACTCCCTTCACCTCTGCTAAAATTAGCACAAAGTGTACACCCCTAACCCACCCCCGCCCTCCCTTCTCCACAGACCTTCGCTTGCCCGACCGCCTCTCAATCCTCCACCGGCACCCCCCGCGTTTTACGAACCTTCACTCGCACCCCAACCCTCTTCACTCCCCCACCCGCTGCCGACCGGCTGTGTTCTTAAACAAGACACATACTCAAAAATCCGCAGAACTTTGTTTTCGGCCCGGAAGCTGCAAGCTATGTACGACCTAGTTTGCTTACGCATCTTGCATACATTGCCTACATCCTGTTAATAATATTTGCATTTCAAATTTTAGCTCTGAGGATGATCGCTATGCGATCGAAACGATCATAAGCTGAATAAAAAGTATTGATACCAGCAAACATCTTTATTTATCATAACCATTTAAAAGATGTCAAAACTGCCTTCAATGTTGTTAATTTCGAAAACGTGAGTTTACCGGCTGCGTTTTGAGATTGTTTCAAAATTACCCACAATTCACTTATGGATGTGATATTGAAGGCTATTTGGGAGCGCGCACTGTATCGCCCATAACTTGTTTAATGAGCACATAATGAATTTGGGAAAGTCCATATTATTCATGTAGGTGTGAACTATCTGGTGCAATTGCCACTTCATTTGTTTGATTAGGTCATGAGCAATTTGCATTAAAAATACAACTACTTTTTTGGTGTATTTTTATAATAGATTTTTATTTCACAGAGTAAAAGTTAGGAGTTCCACGTATTGGGATATTAAAGACAAGACTCGGCTTAAGTTTGCCTCGGAAACGTATAATTAGGTGTGAGATGATTGTTTGATCAATAATACGTCGCTGAATTCGTTTCAATTGGCAATATTCTAACTTCTTTTAAAAATTACTTTCATTCTATTTACATTACAATTTTGTTTTAATAAGATAAAAATGAAGACTACTACCGCAGATTTTTAGTTAAAAAAACAAATTATCTTTTTAAATAAAGTCTGTAACAATTAGCTGCTAATATATTCGAAGGGCAACAAATAGTATCACAAGATCTTTTTCGGAAAACATGCGTATAAAATCCATGCAGTTTCTGTATCTGTAAAAATTTCTAATACTAATCTATTGTTTCAAACATTTGATTTTTGAAAAGGAATTCAATATTTTATTTCATAAAACATCAGATAACCAATGTTTTGACGTCCGTCAGCGCCACTGTCTGCTGCAGTCATATTCAGTGAATATTAAATGAAACTGATTACGAATATTATAAATACTTACGAAGGGTATGGCAAATATTACAAACAAAATATCTATCTTAAATATTGTTCTTCATACATTGTAAGATTGATTTCTTTTTACATTTGCTGAAATATTTAGTCTTATGCTAAAACATTAAAATACCTAATTAATATGTTTTAAAACAAATGATTTAAAGATATTATAAGTTACAATATAAATAAAAAAATGCCGTAGCAGTACCCTAACAAACGGGCCACGGACCGCGCGCGATCTCACCTTCCTCTTCCTTGTCTTATCCTCACCCCTTACATTACACTTCCACACATGCCGGGAGACCGGTTGGGAGCTTACAGCTCGTCCCGGCTGGGGCGGTGCCTCGCTAGTAGGACATACCTGGTTGTGGAAAACCTCGGTAGCCGCCGGTAGATCAGCGCCGGATCTCGCCATACAGAGGGGGGAAAGATCACCATCACCAGCTCCCGAGCAAAACACATGAACTACACTTACGGGACTAATAACCCTGATAGTTGACGTGCCCGGAATCGCTAATCAAAGCAATGAATACCGATCCTAAGAAGATTAATAAGACAAATACTATTTTGTTTATGTCAAATAAATTTTAACCGGAAATAATTTTTTTAAAGTATTATGGCCTTTTTCCAATTTTAAAAAATTTATAAATTTGACTTCAGATTCGGATTCAGCGACCTCCAAAACCTCTTGAATATATGTTTTATCTGCAATTGGCACCTACTTTAACTTTCGGCCATCCTTTCTGGCTTTTTCCCCAGTGTACGCCAGCTTATTTCACTCTGAGAAAATTCAAACTTCTTTCACTTGTTCCACTACCTGCCCTACTTGTGGTAAAATGTCCAGTATACACTTGGTTCCCAAAACCTTACATACAAACAAACATCTAGCAAATCGCATTTGCAGGTTTAAGAAAAAAGTTTTTTTGTCAGACTAGAATGCTTACACATTGACAAATATACTAATAATATCTTTCTTTGCACAAAAGAGCACATTTTGTAGAGAATTTTGAGTTTTTATTGGTAAAAGAGATTCAAAAACAGGCAATGTCATAATTCAAATTAAATTTTGACATTTTTTCAGAAAACATAAACAAAACAAATGTTTACAATGAAAGTGTAAACAAAACTGTACTTTATTTCCCCTTATTAAATATTACACCATACAACAAATCTGACTGTATATTACTGAATTTGCAAAAAATGACTTGCATTAGTAAATTACCTTTGAAATGAGCAATGTTTCTTTGGAAATAAAATCAGAAAATAACCAAACCTTAACTTTTAACACTCAGGGTCAGATGGTTAAGGCAGTTGGTAACTGTACAGATTTAACAATTCTTACTGAAAGGTCAAGAGTTGAAATTTTTACCTTGAGTATCATATTTGCCTCTTAATCTTGTGTGAATGGTGTCATGTGTAGCCTTAGTTTGTTCTGATTTCACTGCCATTCAACATGTGGTGGAAGAAGTTCAACACACACATTTCACAAATATTTGTTTAAAAGGCCCTTCACTTTGTTTTTATGAAATAAGAATTATGGAATTATCAACAGGAAGTCGTTTTAAATGTTGTGCCTACAAATGTTGACTATTTTGTTGTGTCTACAAAGTTCAAGGATGAGCAAGACCAATTTCAATTTCTTCTTGTTTTTTTGTCCATCTTTCTATTTTGAATCGTCACACAAAAACACATAATCTCAAATACAGTGTCATTGGAACCCTTCATTATGCTTAGTACCATTAGTTTGCACTGTAACCGGTATGGGAACATGTGGGAAGAATTAACTTTTATGAAAAGTTAGTGCTTTCTTCACAATTTTTGTAATAGTTTACCACATATACACATAAAATATTTTTTAAACAAATTAAAAAAATGTGGTCAGGTATTTTTAAAACTCAATCAGGAAAACTTCATTGTTCGGATTTATTGAAGGGGTACATTTTAAAAATATATGAGAACTTCTGCTATAACCTGTTATAAAATAATGGGTTTCATAAGAATGACAATTTTGCGAACCTTATACCACTTTTCAATACTTCATTCCCTGTTTAACCAATAATCCATAATTTAATAACCTAATTTCCCCCCCCAACAAATAGAATAATATGAAACTTAATTTCACTTTAAGCCACTGCAGACCACAGCGTTTGAGAATGGGAGCAGAACAAACAGTATAAGAAATGAATGGCTTTGCAAATCAGACCAGTTAATTCTTTCTATCTACTGAAAGTGTTTTTACTGGATAACAGGTTTGCATCTTCAAAATCTTCAACTGGATAGCAGGTTTCAAAATCTTGTTATTGTATTACATTACCCGAGTCAATGTGGTCTCTGCAATTTTATACAAATGCTCTTCTTTTTTATGGTGTTAATTAAAGTCAATATAAATAATGCATTCGAGCTTACAACCGCAAATTATAAAGACACTTCCTGTGCTTGAAATATTCTGAGCAACAGAGTAAGATTAGTAATACCATACAAAACATTCTTCAGGCACAATATAATGTACATTCTGATTTTCCGTTGCATGGATAACTACGGGGATATAGCAAAATTTATAAAGAACAAGAATTATTAATATGTGCAGTTTCTGTATTACATTAATTATTGATACATGATGATATTTTACACAACAAAAAACAGCAAGACCATGTTAAGTTCATAGATGACCAGATTGAAACTGACAACCAAGACTGTTTTGAACTGCAAATGCAAAAATTAGAACTCATTAAAACTGTACAACAGGGTTAAATAATATTAACAATAGAAAATAGTTAAAAGGAAAAAGAAATCTAAATCGACCCTGAACATATTTTAAATACAAATATTTATCATGAAACTCTGCCATAGGATATCTCTAGGAAAAAGAAATTTTCTTTTTAACAATAATATAACCTTTATAATATTCAAATATTTTATGGTGACATAAAGCCATTTAATGTGTGTTCACTCTAAATATAGTTAACATACAGTTTCACATTGAACTAAAGTTCTGAATTCTAAACTCCAAACCATATTTTTCACAAAGTTACACTATTTGTAATGGACCATATCCTAAAAGAAACTTTTCATAAACCTCTACATTATATATAAATTCACAAATTAACCAGTAAAGGTGTGGCATTTATTAGGAATGATGAGCCATGAGATTTGGACTTAATTGCTCCACAATAATAGCAAATGTTCTCAACAGACCAGAATCCCCAAGAAATAATAATTAATACTTGGCCCAAATAATACATGCTTATAAAAGTCCAGTTTGGTACTGAAATTTCAGTTTGGAGGGTGTCTACAGTAAATTTAAAGGTAATATTCAGTATGCGAATGTGATCTTGCTGAAATAAATTATTGCCTGTACAAAGACTTTAGAGCTTTAAACAAAAATGAAAGTGTGTTGCCCTCAATACAGCAGCACTCTCTTCCTGACTGGTAGTACACTTTCACTCCTTTCTCCTTGGTTATTTCTCTTGCACATATTTAGTAATGTCTACTGCTAAAAAGTAACAGATCCTGCCTTCACAAAATTTGAAGCAATCACTACAATTCTTCTTTATTAACTGCTCAAGAGAAAACCAGTGAACAAGGTAGTTTTTAACTCTGGAAGATGTTTAGCAAGTTATCCATAAAGAACTACAAAAATATATACATTTATACACCAGTATCACCTTTACAAACATCATACAAATTGAACAATAACTATGTTTTCTGTACAATACTAGTTAAAGTCAACAAAACATTCAATATGCTCTTGGTGAGGAACCATGCACATGAGCTATTTGATGCTGATAGTCTCCAGTTTCAGGATTTAGTAAATTGAAATGACTCAGCAGTGAAACTGTATAGTGTGGAAGATAGGCATACGTAGAGTAAGAAACCAGAGCAATTATGATAACAATAATGCCATCTGTAACATTTTATTAAGGAAATTATCAACCCTGATTAAATAAAAATGCTTCAATAATTGTACAATTATTCCAATTTCCTTAAACCGAAGTACATGTTTAACTACAAATGATGATGGAATTTAACGTTTTTGTCCATTATGATAGTAAAAAGAACATTTCATGAATAAATAATAATGATAATAATAATATCAATAATTTCTCCAGTTTTGTAATGTTAATTACGTCTTTCTTCAAGTTTTAGACTTAAGGAAGATTCAATTCAATATCACGATCAGTTTTTGACAGCATTCTATATATTGTGAAATAAATAAAACAATAATACATATATTTTAATAATTAAATTATCTGGTGATTCATCATACAACATACCAGACTTGTATAAAGTTTTTCCAGGAATGAAATGATCTTACCTTGAGGGTGGCAAAACACAATTAAAAATACTTATGCATATGGCATTATAAATATCTTCTGGAAACTTCTACGTAGCACAAAAATATAGGAATGCATTATTTTATCTACAATAGGGAATATGCTGTCATCTTGAAAAGAGTCATCTGTACTTACCCTTAATATTTATTTACATTATTTGCTGTTATTTCTGCACCTTTTGCAAAGAATTGTTCTGTTTACTCAGACATAGGAAGGGCTATTTAAAAACAAAACTATATAATTCTGATCAATACATATCCCCCTTTTGTATCCACAAATGTACTTCCAAATAATACTGGGTTATAATAATGCGCCAAAACAAAATTACTACCCTAAAGATCAAGTTCAAGAATAAAATAATAACATACTCCTGACAATTTTTGATGACACAACGTACATTCCAACAACTTCGTAGCAAATTAAAAGCAGCCTCAAGACACGTCATCTTACCAAACTCATACGTTTAAAAGGATACTTAAAAGTTTCTTCTCCCAGGGCTCAAATACATATAAACAAGTCACTAATTCATACTGGAGGTACCAGTATGATAGGAATTTAAGAATTTTATCTATCATGTTGCTGTTGAATTTCGTACTTCACGAAGATTAAACCTGAGTATAAACCAATACGGAATTTCAGCTGTTCCTTAAAACACTGTGCGATGAAAACCCAATGGAAAACATCTGATGATGTTTTTCCGCAAATTTTTGTCACGACGTTTTTACGATGTTCTTCGCAATACAATAACAAAGGTACATCAGATAACGAGATGGTGCAACACACAACCGATTCGACCAACAAACAAAACTTTTCCGTACCTCCTGAGACCAGCCAATACCACTACTAACCAATAACAAGAACCCACTGTGAGCAACTGTGAGTCCACGCAAAGCGCAAGAGCATCGCGATGTCATGGAAACATAACCATGTTGCCAAAACCACAATAAAGTGTATAAAATTAGAAGTCGCAGCTCATGTACGGATTGGCAACGTTGCTGTCGAGTGAATGATCAAATTATTTTCGAGAATCGAGATGATATATCGAATTACGACAGATCACTTACTACTGCTTAGTAGCGAAAATCGCTTATAGGAAGCGCTAGTATTAAGTAAAATGCACCCATGTCCACAATTACGGCAAAACGTTTGGCGCGAAAGTGTGAGGTGGCATGTTTGTGCGGGATTCCGGGAGTCAGTTTTTTAAAATTATTTATTGGGGAGAAGGGTATTCTATGCACGTTTTCTTAAATTCTGGGAACCCTACCTTCACCCAAATACAAGTTAAATCAAGAATAATGATGGAATTGAGCGTTTTTGACAAGAATTGATAAGAAAATATTCGCACTGATGTAATAAAAACTCAAAGAGTTCAGAGATCACTGGATAAATATCAATGATATTCAAGCGATGATACCAGTCATAATTTAAAGATCTTTTTATTTAAAGATAGACATTTCAATCTCAAAATGTGAGATTCTCTTCAGTATCTAAAAATACGTAGTTGTTACAAAATCATTTTTAAACCATAGTTCTGAAATTCAAATTTACATGTTTAAAATTCTCAAAATGCAACATCTATGTTTAACTATAAATATGGTGTTAAAGGATTACCGGTAACTAATTTAAGGTTCTGTCACACATGTTGATAATTTTATCATAGATGTTGTTAAGAATAACATTTCAGAAATCCCCACTTGTACCGATTTCATTCACGGTCTCTCATTTACAATGATACTGGTATTGATACAAAAAACTGACAATAGAGAAATTGGCCGATCATTTTTAAATTCATCTTTGTTGGCTTTTTCAAGAGCAGCTTAATAGTAATAAATATAAATCTTAATAATAATTATCGTAATAATAATTATAAATCTTTGCTGTTTGAAAATATCTAGAAATGTTCTTAAGTATAAGTATGTATTAAATGCGTACGTTAACGGCTGTATAATGGCAGATGCACAAGTCTTTGCGGAAACAAACATCGTGTCTAAAATTTTAATGGAATCGTCTCACGTCGAATTTTGTTGCTGAAGACCCTTAGAGAGATCAGCAGCGATTCTCGAAAAATATTGGTTGAGGAGACTAGCCTATTTTGCCGGATCGCTCATTTCTCTATCGTTATTTTTCAAAACAACATTTTCTACATGGTTTCTAGTTGATGTATTTTTTACTGTATTCCACATTGCTTTTGTTTTGTTATTTGAGTTAAAAATATCCTGATTGTGTTTCATGATTTTAATCTGCATGAATTTTCTTTACAACGAGATCTATTTTTGGAAGTAGAAGTGGAAATCATGAGGTGCGTTGTGATGCTTAGAAATGAAATGAAAAAACAAACTAGTAGTGCTACAGAATGGCACAGACTTTCCCACATTAGATTTCTATTTCCTTTAGTCTCGGCTCCGAATTTGTCACATACTCTTCCCAGCTGTCAACTATTGCCACCCAAAGTCTATTTTTTTGACAGTTCCTTAATTTTTCGCTTTCCAAATAATAGAACGGAAATATTGTTTTATGTATATTAAATCTTGCTTTAATTGCAATTTTCTGTGAAAAAATTTGGAGCAGTTTTTAAGTAAAATGACGCTGAAGCGCTACTGTAAATGTGAAATTTGAAGCCCTTTTTCACAGAAAGTTTTTGAATTTTCGAAAAACTTAAAGTCATTTGAAGCATCTAACTAATAGTGTTTACGAGTTGCTAGAAATGAGCATGTTAACGGCGTGAGTGATCTTTCAAAAAATTACATTTGTGTAATTTTTGAGAAAACAAAAAATATCTCGAAATGAACTTCACATCATATTAAAGAGTGGAATTAGCACTTCCGTTCGAAAAGTTTGAAGAAAACATTTGGAGCGTTTTTGAGAAAATGGCCTTTGAGCGTTTCTGAAAATGGGGAATTTTGAGCTAGTTTTCACAGAAAACGGTTGAGTTTTCGAGAAACTTTATGACATTATTTAAAGCACATACACTCACAAATACAATAATGTAAACAAATTGCCGCTAATATAAATATTAACGACGTGAGAGACAAGTAAAAAATTACGCTTTTGTAATTTAAAATAAAGAAAAGAATAGGGCAATACAGCGCTTATGTTATCTTATAGAGCACATTTAGCACTATCCCTGCCAAAAGTTTAAGAAAAAAATGGAGGAATTTTTGTATTTTTTTAATTGCTCATATTGCTTGCAATATTGCGCGAAAACTACTACAATTTTCAAAAAAATGTACATGATCGTAATTAAAGAACTCACTATGGAGAACAAATTTTATTTTAAAGAACAATCTCGATCTTCAATTTTGTAGTTGTAGGAAGACGCACGAAAAATTTGGAAATTTTGAAACGTTCGGAAATTCAGAGTTATATCTGAAAATCGGTCCTACACCACCCTTATAAGTGTATGTTACTCTATTCTTATAAGAAATTTAAAGAAAAAAATTGGAGTATTGACGAGTAAATTTTGAAAATGTACGGAGGCTTCATGTAAAGTACCCCCAAATTTTAAAGACTTAATTTCAAAATCTCAAATTTTCGACTCTAGCCAGATGGACAGGGGTTTCTTCAATTTGGAGAAAAGTCCTACGTATGGTTTAGGTGCTAGTTGTGTTCACAGACGGTCAAACGGGCAGACAGAAGGACGTTTAGAAAAAAACAACACTTTTTCGGTATTAGAGAACCATAAAAGCATTACATAACTTTCCCTATACTACCTATAACACTTAATGTATACGTATGTATACGAGAAAGTAAAAATCGTTTGTTTTTACATGATGTTCTAATCCCTCGTGTTATCCAAGAATTCCTTTTTTGTGGAGAGTAATTTTCTTTTTTGAAGAGGTCTGCGCGTGTTAAAGTGAAATGAAAGCGTGAAAATAAAGGCTATTAGATCCTTAAAGACTATTAGAGGACGAGTTACATATAATGTCTTTTGTTGTTTCTAGTTATTCTAGTTATTCAAAATAAACATTTAACACTTTCATGAGTTAAGAATCACTCTCGATGTTTTGTAGCATGGGTTTTTGGTATAGGGTCTTGGTACGGATTGTAAATAACATCGGGGTGCGCGGAAAGACCAAAAGGACGAAAGGGAACAAATGGGGCCAAGTAGAACAAAACGGGACATAGGGGACATATGGGATTGAATGGGACAAGGGGACAATGGGGACAAGGAGACCCATATGCGGTTACCTTTCTCTACATTAATATCATGCAAGGTAAAAGTTTAAAATTTGGAAAATGTTAAGTGCTTTAGGAGTCAAGTAATGTTCTGTAAGCAACCTTTCCGCTGTGCATTAATAACCTGGTACTCCGCGACTTCATACCAGCCTTGCAAAACTCAATAAGTCTAGGATGAAATCGATAGATCTCTATGGCCTCCACAAATCCAGCTTCGAAAGAAATTAATTGGCGGCTAAGTATTCGTATGTACATCAGTAGGGGGGATCAGAGGCACAAAATAAATTTAAGACCGCAGAGAACAGATGTGGAGAAATTTTCTTTCACAAATCGAACGATAAAAGAATGGAATATATTGCCTGCAAAAACCTTTGAGCCCTTTCCTCGAAGCACTCAACAGTTTAGGAAATTAATTTAGGGTATTACTAAGTAAATGAGGGACTTAAGCAAGAATATTAGGTTATAGAGCGAAGCATAAATGATGTATGTGAAGTGAGGTGTCGTGCAGTGTAGAGCAGAAAAAGAATGAAGTTATCTAAGGGTAATAGTGAAGTGAAGTGAAGTGCAATGCAGTGCAGTGCCAGTTCAGTGTGGTCTTAATTGAAGAACTTCAGTACGGAGTTAGATTATAGAAGTTCCTTTTTCTTAAAGTAATTTAATGTTTTATAAATAAGTCAGTTTTTATATTATTATTATTATTATTGCTATTTTATATTACTGTATAATTTGCATGTTATATATATATATATATATATATATATATATATATATATATAATTAGCTGCCAGCGAGTTATATTCCCACTTGCAGTTTGAATAAATTTATTATGATAATTCAATTGTTCGGTACACTTTCAAAAGCCTTGTGGCGGTCAATCCAAGCCATGCTTAAATTACGTTGTCCTTTCGTTGCATCATTCATTATGACGTTATTAGTAGCAAGATTTCCTTATAGCCGTGGGAACCTTTACGACATAGTTTCTGCTCAAGTGTCAATAGATGGTTCTTCTCTAGGTATCTGTACATTTTGTTAGCAACGGCCGCAATTATATCTTTGTACATTATTGGCATACAAGTGGTTGACCTGTAGTTCTCCGCCACAGTACTGTCTCCCGCTTTGGGTAGTAGAAACGTGATGCGGCGTGTGAGCCATTCCGGGAGTTACTTTGAACTTTCAAAATTTTTAACAGCCTTTGCTAGATAAGAATGTAATACTATTATTTCTTAATCCAATAAATCTGGATCTTATTAATACGGGGGGATTTTCAGTTTTCTAAATTCTTTATAATTTGGAAGAGATCATCTTCCGAAATTTCGTGAACATGTTTCACTGTTTCCAAAAGTTCATCGACAGCATCAACTTCAGATTGAAACCAAGATGCGCATTTGTTGCAGGATCCGTTTCTTCCCAGATTCCTGTTTAAAATATTTCGTCATCTTTTGCAAGAGAGGCAACATTGTCATTTAGTTTTTTACTCAGGTTGCGATAGAAACTCTTTGCGTCTGTTTCAAACACGGAAATCTTTTCTGCGTTTGCAACGTCTAATTCGTTGAACTCATTCTTGAGATTTCTCTTTTACCTTCTCGGCTATGCTAGTCTTGCTGTGTCATTTGAATTTGGTATTATTGTTCAATATGGTGTATTGTTTGGCGAAATTTTGAGGTGTTAAAAAAATTAGTTCAGAATATATTTGGCAAGAATGATATTTCACGCCGAGTGCCGTCTATCTGTTTCAAAATTCTTTTCGTCCATGGAGGAACGGAGCTGTGTACTCTATTTGGCTGTCGGTGTTCTTGGCTGGCCCCAAAATTATCTGAGATACCTGATATCCAGCTGCATACACGATGTGATTGATGTCAGTAATATCTACATCTCTATCTGGGGTCTGTACCACCTCATTTAAGACAGAATTACGACAGAAATATACCACTCTTTCAGATTTAGTATTGGGGTTCTGGGCTGTTCGGGTGATGCCGTGTCGAAAGCTGAAGTGCCGACGTTTGGACAGCCCAGATCATGACTATGGTCGCGGAAGCCTACGATATCATTTAGATTTAGTATTTTCGTAAATTGAATCGTTTATTTCAGAAACCTGTCAAACGCCAAAATATAATAGACACATTAGCGGCGGATTATTGCTCAAAGAGGATAGACACAGTTTAGTGCATATTTATACGAAAAATATCATTTATCAACTGCTTAAAAATATACAAATATTTTGAAATCAAATAAATTGGGTGACTTTTTCTCATGTTTCTCGGAATGAGGAATTTGGCGTTTGACGGGTTTCTGAAACAAACGATTCAATTCTCCTCAACGGTGCACGAGATTCGAATGGAAGTGGACTCGTTCTATCTTGCGTCGAAGGAGATTTCGCATCATGTCTATATCGTGTGATTCATAGACAGATGAATTTTAACCACTTTCGGAAGTTTCATTGGGGAAAGATGAACCTTCAACAGGACCGTCGTTTTCATGTACTCGTATATTGGATGGTTCTAAATGTTCGTCATGTGCACAGTGTTCCGTCCGTGTCACAAAAGTCGTCGCCGTCGTGACGTCACCTCCGCCTTGAGCGGGCGGCCGGGCCCTTTCACTTGCCCGCCACTCCCTCCGCCTCCACCGCGTGGCGTTCGCCGGAGGGTGCCGGTGAAGAAGTCTCTACGCCCGGGAAACTTCCTTGCACGTCCCCTGCACAAGTCTCGGTGGCAAACTCTTTGCCTTCGAGTGTATAAGCTCTGCCCCGGCTCATTCTTCTTGATATTTCTCTACGTACGAGTTACTATATATGCTGCCCACGGCAGTTCTGCTGTCTTCGACAAGCAGACGTCCTTTCATTCATTACAAGTCTTAGTCATGTTATCATCGACAAGGCACTGCTGCCTTTGGCGGCTCTTCGACTGGTAGATTTCATTACGTCGGTACTTCAGTTACCATTTACTTAAGACTCCAGTTAAACTACACATCGCTTTCGGCTTTTTCGTAAGTCTGTGCTTCAGCAAGGCATTTATACACTTTCGAGTGTGTTAGACTTGCATTGCGACTTCACATCGGCAGGTGTTGTACGGCATTCGTCTTCCCGGCCGACTGTTGGAAGCTGACCATGTGAGCAGCTGCCTTCCATTTTGGCTGTGCGTGATCTGGGCTGTAGGCAGGGCATACCAGCCCTGAGGAAGACCACGACAAGATGGTCGAAACGTCGGCAACACAGCCTTCGACGCGGCGTCACCCGGACAGCCCAGATCACGCACATGACTCTGGCCGCGGAAGCCTACGACTTCATTTCCATTTTTGCTGCCGCAGGTGATCCTGTGTCCGGTACTGCGGACTCGTTTCGGTGCTGGATACGCACCCTGCCGTCGCTGGACTCTGTGGGAGCTTGCACTCCAACATCGACCCGGTTGTGCAACGCAGAGATCTACACTTCCCATCACCTGTATCTGAAAAGGTATAAGCTTCACTGTCACCCTTCATGCCGTGTGTCCTGTGAATTTACGTGCCAGGAACTAAACAGTTGCGATTCACATGAATAAGAGGCACATTATTTAAAGCGCCTTCATCATAATTTTCATTTGTAATCTTTGTATTCATAGTTCCGCAAATAATTAGATGTGCAATATTATTCAGTATAATTCACCGTGTCTTCAGTTAAAATCCGATTCCTTCTCTAACCAGCGCCAGCCCTCTGCCCCGGGCCACTCGCAGCGCGACCTGGGGTAAAAATTCCTTTGTACAGAGAAGGGGCCTGTTCAGACCGCTACTTCAAGGTCTCCTTTTCAAGGTCATTCGTCCTTCTCTCTTTACAGATAGTTCGATCGAGGAACATACTCCGCGTTTCCAGGAATACCAGCAAGTTGTTCTGCAGTGAATTTTCTCTTACTGAGTATGTATCCTCGTTGGTTGGCAAGCTTCTTTGAATCTGAGGTGGCTATCATATTCGGGTTCCGTCCTCTTCATGTCTTGAAAACGTCTATTTTTGGGCATCTCCATCAGTTCATCCCGGGTCCATCTCTGATGATAGCTTCGAGCTACTGCCGGCTCTGCGTCCCGGTGTCGAACATCCGTGGGATGGCCAGACCTCGACAACATGACATTACCTCGGTTTTTGAGCAGGTTTGGGGCACTAGTAGAGCTGGCACGTGAGAGAGTGAGCTTCAATCCCTAAAAGAAAGAGGTCTTATTCTCTTTCTTTTATACGTAAACGACGTTATGTCATCCATTAAATAACTGATCTGACAAGAACGTTCTTTGCAAAAAAGAAACAATAAATAGTACGATTTTTTAGAAAAAATATTTATTGCCCGGGTTTGGTAACGAACGCGTGGAAAAATATTTAAAAATTCGTTCCTTTATAAAGTAAATTATTTCCTCTAACACGTGTAGTCAAAACCTATGTTTTGAGGATACTTGATACCGAAAAATCGATAGAAAAAAAAAGCTCTGCCTGTCTGTATCTCTGTCCGTCTGTCTGCCCGTGTGTTCTGCCGTCTGTTCGTTTGCCTGCCTTTCTGTTGTCAATGTTAGCGCCTAAACGGGTTAGGCGATTTTCTTCAAAATTGATATTCCTCGATCAATCCAAACGAATTCGAGGTCCTGCGAGCTTGAATTTTTTTGACGGGGAGTAATCTACATGATGCTTTGGAATAACGTAAAGGGCAATTAAAAGAATGGCGCAAATATTATATTCGTTGATTTCGCTCAATATTCGAAAATTGCAAAATTTCAAACATTTTTTATATGTCTTCCTACAACTCCAATATTGAAGGTAAACTTTTTCCCTTGAATGAAATCTGTTATTCAAAGACAAGTTTTAAAATAAGGCAATGAGTATTTTTAAATTAAAAATATATGAGTAGTCTTCGCGTGAAGTATGTGTAATTTTAAAATAATAATTTACCCAGAAATCGCTCCAATTTAAAAAAAAATTCTCATGTGTATCAAAGGACGATAAAAAACGCTAGTCTCATTCTCGGCTAACTCTAGGTGTTTTTGAAAATTGCAAGAAGTTAACACTGCAAAAGTGTAATATTCACATACATAGTAGAGATTGTTGCCTTAAATGAATTCTATCTTCTAAAATATATCTTGAAACTAGGATATTTATAAATAAAAAAACAACGATTTTTCGCTCAATTTCTGCTTAATGCAATGCAGTTTTGCAACGTTAATGCAATTTATTTAAAATATTCTCAAAAATGGCTCCAATTTTTCCTTTGCAATTTTTCGCGAATAGAATTAGGGTCGCTTAAGGGAATGGCCGAAGACTCATTTTCGTTCAGCGCGCTGAGGTTTTGAAAATTTGCAAAAATTAGAAACAATGCTAATACGTGTGTGTTGTTGTAGGGACTCTAGTTTTATTTTAGTAAAGATCTGCATGTGTTCAAGGAATTGCAGTGAAAATGGTTGCAAGGTTGTCATACAGCGTGCGTAATTTGCATAAAAAAGAACATTAAATCATACGTAAAGTGAAGAAAAAATATGCGACAGTAGTGGATTATTTCTTGGTGAATCAGTGCCACGTCCGGGCGACTGTTATAGCGTTTTCCATTCGCCGCACTTGTGCGCACTGATTGTGCACTAAGGGCAGCTTTGGTGTTCCTTTTGACCGCTAGGTCGCACCATTGCAAAGATCCGCATGATCCATAAGCACAGGGACACGGAACCAGTGCGCACTGGGAGAGCCCTGAAGCAGCGCGCTTTGCAGTCCATTGCACTGGGACATTTTGAGGTTGGTACGGAATTTATGAATGATTTGAATGCGTGGTGAAATTGTATATCATGTTTTATAAGATATGTCTTAAAATAATTTTTGTGATTTACGCCAAGTTCGTTAAATCTGTTTGTGTAGTCCTAAAATTCAACCTTGAATAACTTCATGTTAACAAATCCAGTGCTATTTAGCAACCAAAGTGTAGGCGAGTCTTAATTTCGAAACGCTAATAAAGTAAAAATAGTGACAAAATCATTTAAATATATGTGCCAAGAAATGTTTATTGCGCGCTTATATATACTCCAGCGGAAATATTCATGTTAATATTTTTTTGATATTCAATAACCAAACAGTTCTGCAGTCGTCTTTCGGTTCAACATCTAATGTACTATATCGATTACTGGCAAATCTCGAAGAATGAAATTTTGAAGTTTTCGCTAGTTTTTAAATAAAGATATCACACTTAATAATTCACGGTTCTCTCTACCGTTATTCTTTATCAATTTAACTATATTGCTTCTAAGATCACGACAGATCATGCTGTCGCCTTTTTTAAATTCGCTGTCACTTCTGGTGGCGACATGATTTAGGAGTCATTGGAGCATGACCTGCCAAGCAGTTGCCTCCATCAATGTTTTTAAACTTCCAGTTATTTATTTATTTTCTTAAAATCAATTATAAGCACGTTTGTTCAGCCACCCTTGACGCAAAAAAGAATGCAGCCATTCATCACGCTCACTTTACTACGATGTGGGGAGAACCCTTTTCTCGGAGATCTTTGGCACGAATGAATTTTTTGTCTTGAAAACAATAATTGGTGAAAGGGCAGCATCCTTGACACCTCCCTTTGATTGCGTTCGCTAGCCCGCAGCCGTCTTCTCCGAGCTTTCTTCTTTGAGAGGCGCGACCTCGTCCCCTGCCACGGAAGCGGACTTCAGTTATTTTTCAGCAGGCGGCTGATTTAAAAAAAATCTTTTAATTGGTTTAATTGGCTGCTCATCGAGTGACGATTTCGTTACGCTTGAACGTTCCTCGTCAGCAATTATTTGTGAGATGATTTTCCAAAGGCGAGTCTGTCACGTGTGTAATTGTAGAAGAAACAAAACTTTCTGAGGCCTTGAGCTCTGATGATGAGGCGGGAGGGTAGAAAGTGGCCACCCCTTCCGCACGACTCAACATATACCTTGGGACTTCGCCCTCCCTCCGCGCTGTTGCTTCGCGCTTCTCCTCCGCCCCTTCCACGTCCCCCCGCCCCTCACCGCCCCTCCCCCTCCCGGTGGCCTCCTACCCAGGCTTTCTGCACTCCCCCTACTCTAGGGCGCACGAGGTACCATCCTCGGCCACCGTCGTTTCCTTCGGAAAGCAATTTTTTCTGCTAGATAAATTGGACTAGTTTGCGAGGCGGTGCATTCAGGTCGTTGGGATTTTGCGAGCCGTTGAGGGATTTCGGAGCAACTGCAGTTTAGAAGCTGCACGTTTGAAGGCGGCTGTGGCGAACGCTGAGGCGGCAGCGGCGGTCTTCCCCCTCCCTGGCTCTGGCACCTTCCCCTCGCGAGAGGAACAGAGTTACGATTATTACCACATCGTTCCGACCTTCCCATCACTTTTTGCATCCTTTTTATACTTGAAGAAAACATTAGCGTTTGTCAGTCCTAAAAGGTTACCTTAACTACTGGTGCTACACAGCACATACTTTCTCGCATTATTTCAAACTTTTGCAATTTTCGAAAATTCAAAAATTTCAACGAAAATAACTGCTGTATCGTTTTATTAAAGTGTCCTTTACTCTACCGTCAAAAAAATTAAAGAAAAAAATTCGGGCCATTTTTGTGAATACTTAAAAATAAATTGCCATAACTGGATGAGGAAAATGCGCAAAAACTATTTTTTAAAAAATTGTCACGGTTTTTAAAGACCTGATTTTTCAAAAAAAAAATTCGTTAAAAAAACTTGATCATAAATATTATACTTTTAAAGTGTTGATTTTAGCAATTTTCGAAAATATAGAGATTTTGCCTGAAATAGGACCAGCATAAAGGATTTAGGATAAAGGAAATAGGATTTTCCTTGTTCTTTGCTACCTACGAGGTTAAAATTTTTAAAAAAGTGGATCCGTTTTGTTATTAAATTATTGTTAAAACATTATATTCACGAAAAATACTAACATTTTCGAAAATTTGTGTATGCATTTTTTTCAAGAACTATCTTTGAACAACATTTCATTAGGGGCACAGTGAACAACATTTCATTTAAAAATTAATTTAAGCAACATTTGAGTCGTTGAGAGCAAAAGTGGTGTAAGTCAGCGGCGGGTTCGGTTCCCAGTCTACGTAGATATTTTATTCATTCTACAGTGCCATATAATCCACAAAATTACATGCTAAATATGTCGCATCAATGTTATGCATAATTTAAGCAAAATTCTCGATTGCGAATAAGGAATGCAAACAAGCAATTCTCACAAAGCGGTAATACTCGTAAGAGACCAAAATAAAATAAGCGTCTATAATCTTCTAGATAATAATCTTAAATTGCGAATAAAAAGAACATTAAAATATTGCGTATTATTTTCATTTTTACTCGAATGAAATCATGAAATGGAACTCCTAAAAGCTAGGAAAGACAATTCGTTTAACAATATCACAAAATTATAGTGATGTACTGACAAGAAAATGTGACTTGTGTTTGTATCTGTAAATAATTCATTAAATTCCGTTTGGACATCTCTTGTTTGCTTTGATATAACTTTTATTTCTACTATACTACTATATATAAATAAATTTTTTAAAAATTCTGTGAATAGACTCCCTTATGCTATTGATATATAATGTGAATAAAGATGATGGAACTGTTGATGTTCTGTAATTACAATAATTCTTAGTGTGACAAGGCTTTGAAATCCAATGTCTACACTGAAGAAAATAAAATGGTTTTGATGATAAATGTGGCTCATTGATTCTGATGATGCGATCTTTCTGAGATCCCTTGCCTTCATGTGGGTGACCTTAGTTATGTGGGTATTGAGATTTCGAAGCTGTGAAGTAAAAAAAAATTCAAAATACAATTTGCCGAAAACGAATTTTGAAGGGAAAATATTCCTAGAGTTTGTCATGCTATTGAAGTTCATTACAATATCATACAAACATCTATTTCAGATGTAAGTAGAAATCCATATGTGTATTGAACGTTTTTTATGCACAAAAAATATAATACAGATTGTAAATAACAAATAATGGCAGAAAATAGCGATTTTTTCATTTCAAAAACAATTTCTACCAAAAATTAACGCAAAATATGACTGCTTCTAGTTGAACATCAGACTGCCAATTAGCCATATTAGCGATGTCATTTTGCTTGCTACAATATTCTCGTTCATAAGACAGTGGAATAAACTCATTTCTTTTGTTGAGAGAGATTATCGATTTTCTCTCGTAAGCCTCACGGTACTACCGACTTGAATCTGACCTTCGCAGCACTTCCGTGTTTTCGACAGCAGGTCAACAGGAGATAAAGGGCTCTGCAGCGTTGCCACTTGGTAAGAAAAGAAAAATCGCGGCTAAGCAAATTGAACTACTCCGCATTCATTTTTCGACATTGCTCACCATATCCAAGCCACACGAAAGCGAGTTATCGCATTAGTAGAAGAGGGTCACTTCTCTGTTTCAGAGGCGGCGAGTCGGTATGGCGTTGGGGCAAGAACAGCGCAATACTGGCTTAAACGTTATCGAGAGACGGGAGAATCCGGGAGGAAACTAGGAACGGGGCTTTGGCGTATTTCAGATGCTAACCAAGATGAAGTTTTGATACAAGCAGCGGTGGAAAACCCTTTCCAAACTTCTTTACAACTGCAAAGAATCACCAGATTTCTTGGATGCTCCAGAACAATACGCAACAGACTTTCGGAGGCTGGTCTGCGATCCAGAAATGCAGCTTGAAAACCGAAGCTGACAGAAGAACACCAGCTCTATCGGCTGGCATTTGCGGAGGAAAAAAAACCCATCGAGACTGAGCTGATATCATTTTCTCTGATAAGAGTATATTCTCCTCCGCAAATGATGGTCCTGTTCGCGTTTTCAGGCCCCAAGGAAGCCGCTATGATTCTTGGTACGTAAAGCAAGTCCCCAGGTCAGGTCGTTTCTCAGTAGCAGTTTGGGGCTCGATGTCATCTCGTGGGATTGGAATGATCCATAGAATCCAAGACCACTTAAATGCTCCTCAGTACATTCACATACTGAGAGATATCATGATTCCATCAGTAAGGCAATTGCATCCTGTGGGGATAATTCAATTCCAACAGAACCAATCACCGATTCATAAGTTGGCTTTGGTTCAATCGTTTTTTGCGGAGACACAAGATATTCAGGTTGTTGACTGGCCACCATGTGCACCAGATCTGAACCCTATTGAAAATATGTGGGCAGAGACAAGACGCACCATGGCCAAAAAATGGCCAGATCCGGAACCTAACAATGCCGATGCGCTCTGGCAAATAATCCATGAAGCCTGGGAGGAGGTCGCTCACAGTGAAAACTATGCGGCGAGACTTGTGGATTCTCTCCCACGTAGGATGAGAATGGTCGTAGAATCTGGGGTGTTTTGGATTCCTTATTAATGTATTCCTTACATTTTCTAGAATAAGATATTTATAAATAAACAATTAATGTAAAAAATAGAATAAAATTTTAACAAATATGTAATTTGGAGAATTAAAAACAAATATTCATAGAAAGATAAAGAGCCCTTTTCAGAGTTATTTTGTTTTAAAATCAAAATAATACTTTATTGACACAATATAGAGAGTACTGTAATACAGTTCATTTGACAAAAAAATCACGGATAAGAAAAGAAAAAAGAAAAATGAAATGGACACGCACTGGATTCGATCCTGCGTGATCCTAGAGTTCAGAAAGAAACGATTCTACCAATGAGCCAAACAATCACTTATGTAACTTAATTAGTTACATAAATATTATTGGGCCAAATTTCGGAACGTTGGAAATGTCTCCAACATATTTCGATAATTACAAATAATGTTGAAAAATGCATGTCTTCTATCGAACGGAATTAAAACACGAATTTTTGAAATACATATATATTGCTTGCATACAGGAAGTCCTACCAACTACGGGCAACCCTCATAACTTCTAAACGGTTCCCGATATCGGCTTACATTTTCTCTCAACTATGCGGAATCATGCGGCAAGTAATATGGTGTAGAGATATTGTATGAAATATTTTTAGTCTTTGACAAATTTAATCATCTTTGATTTTTAAATAGAACCATGTATTTTTCTCACTAGCAATAGATAGATCTTAAAAAGAGGAATGCAATGCTGTAACATTGCTAATATTTTGATTGTGTTTTGTGCATAAAATTATAGTTTATGGACTGAGATTTTAAATTAAACGTGCAATTTGTTCTGTAGCTGCCGTCGCAACTGTCGCTTTTGGCGAACGTGACCTTCGCGGCCTCTCCCCTCTCCCCGTAAAAGAGCCCGCACCACGAAGGCAACCTTCCCAAAAGGAGACAGTTGAAAGGGTTGTATATTTACATTTGAAATCTTATATATTTAATTTAAAATCACATGGCGGAAAGTATAATTTTCTTCTCAAAATACTATCAAAGCATTAACATGTGTTACATCATTGCATTCGTCTATTTATGATCTATCTATTGCTAGTGAGATAAATACTTGGTTCCATTTAAAAAAATTAAAGATGATTAAATTTCTCGGAAACTAACAATATTTTGAACAATATTCCTAAGGCACATTACTTGCCTCATGATTTCACATTGTTGGGCGAAAACTACATTTCGATATCGTGAACCGTTTAGAAGTTATGGGGATGGCCCGTAGTTGGTGAGACTCCCTGTTGAACACACAACTGTTGAACAGATAACAAATAAAAAAGAATAATGTAGTTTGTGCATCCCCCGGCAAAAAAATAAGGTTTGTTTTAGTTTAAATTTTGAATATACTTTTGCTCCACAACAATTGAACTTATCCTAATGAACAAATTGGAAATGAATTCGAGTTGCCAGAATTCTTTCTTGATGCGTGGTTGCCTTCCTGATGTATCTTTTCTTGTCTTCCTATTGATGGTGATTTTTTTTATTTTACGAGCGCATTTTCACGGTCAGTTTTGGTGCTCTACGAGATAAAAATCATTATATTTTTGTAAAAGTAAAAATAATAGAGCAATACATTAAAGTTCATTTTCTTCTTGATTTACTTATGCATCGCGCACGCGGGCGATATTTGGATCGCTTTCTGAACATTTTTGCCTGAAAAATCTGTCAACTGAGTTTAGCCAGTGACAGTGCCCAGGTATTATTAGGGACATATATACTTATCACATAGTGCCTTTTTTCAAATTTCGTGTGTAGAGTGTAATTGCATTCAATAGTTCAGGAACGACTTGCAGGAACAGTCTTAACACTTGTCGCGTGCCTTCTTAACACTGGCCAGCGCAAAAAAATTTAGGCATTTTTGTTCAATCCTATATTTCACCAATATTAATACTCTGATTTCCTCAAAAGTATGTTATTATTATTATTATTATTATTATTATTATTATTATTATTATTATTATTATTATTATTATTATTATTATTATTATTATGTGTTCATTTATCTAAGAAGTTGGCTTTGCGTTATTACAGGATTCAAAGCATTTAGAAGAATGTTGAAGCTATCTCATGTTGCTTGACGATGTAATCTATGATACCTGCCTCCGTATTGGGTGCTGAAAACATAGTCAGATTGTTTCCTTTCACGGAACTAATATGAATGACGAACGGATGCAGGCAATGCCCGATCGTTATCTCCGAATGCATCAAATGTCAATTCTACTGAAATAAATGCAAAATTGTTCTAATATTGCGAGAATCGGAGAATTGAGTGGTCTAGTTTCAAAACGCAACATTTTCACCAATGGTGAAAAATTAGATAGTGCTTTCAATAGGGGTCCGTTGCAATTACGCGTCGTTTTATAAAATGATTTGTAACAAAACGCGTTTTTTGTTCACTCCAGAGGGCTCCTGAAGATCATGGAAAGATCGCGTTATGAATAATAATGTGTTAATATCAGAACGCGATCTTTCCATAATCTTCATTTCGTTGCACAGTACGATCTTTCCAATTCAGAACATGTATCATTCTGTAGAAATCAAACTGGCCTAAGCATTGATTAAGCTGATACTGAAAATGATTAAGTGTTGTGAACGTCAGCAGTTACGGTCTGCTGATCTTCATATTTGATAAAAAATTTCACATGATGTATTGAAATCGAAATGAAATAATTAACACTATTGTAAAAAAAATTTAATGAAAACAAGTTTTTTTCACCAAAAATACGTTTTCACAAAAAATACAAAAATACTTAAATTAAATTTCAAAATTAGTCTTTTTTAAATTTTTAGCTCAACTTTCTTCGTAATGATTAGACATTCCTTAATTGTCTTATTCTATTGTTTTGACTTTCACTAGTCAAGGGAATTAATCTCAAAGATTTAGCATAAGAATGTTTTAAACAAATGATATGACAATTTTTTGTTTTTCTCAAAACAGACTGGAATGAAGAAGTCCCATTTTCAAACTAGACCCCTGAATTAAGTGTTATCGGCCAACATTTAATTTTTACACATTTTGATTGTTCCACGTGAGTTGGGGACTTTTGGCTTAGTTTTCAAATAAAATATTTATGTAATGTTTTGGTGTTATTGATCCTGCTCATGCTGGCTGAAAAGTTTTAGAAATCTCCAAAACGTTACGGGCGGTCCAAACACCGCTGCGGTAACTAAATCGTTATAAAAATGCTCGAGCGGTACAGGACTAACATATATTATTGTTATCTCCACACTACATAATGCACAATTTTTAATTTTTAATATAATGGAACAATTTTCTAATTTCTTCACAAATGAAATATTCGCCTTCTTCGCGACAGCGAATTTTCACCGTTTTATGCATAAAATTGTCACGACAAATGTAAAATGTTATAATTTAGTGGATTTTATTGCACTGTAGAATGGATAAAATATCTATGTAGGGTGGGAACCGAACCCGCAACTTCACGGGTGCTAGAACAGCACTTTGATACTGAGCCATTCTGCGCCCTTGTCTCGCTCCTCTTATACTAACACATTTTATATTAACGAAACTTGAAAGAAACATTACGTTTACAGAAATTTATGTCAGTTGAGTTTTACTGGCAGGAATCACGAAAGTCTTTTTCCTTAGTGCTACAACTATTTTGCTCTCAATGGATTTTAAAATATTTTAAACTCTCTCCAATAAGATAAATTAAATCTTCATAGCACGATCTACAGAACGTAGTTTCGGAAATAAACGGTAGATAGAGCTGTCGGCAAGCAGGGATGTCCAGAGCCATCAACCTATGGCGCCAAGGCATTTTCGACGCGAAACTTTGTTTCCAAGAGTGTAGGTTTCCCCGACTTCGCTCGTCTTTCCCCTCCAAATCTAGAAAGGGGTGTTCACACACAAGTTGTAGTAGGGAAAGTAAGCAAAGAGTGCCCACGAAATATCACGACAAATGGTTGCTTCATTTGAAAATCTGTTTGCAGGATTTTGTTTCTGACAAGCAACCGAGATTTGAAAGTTTATGTACCTAAATACGTATTAAGAGTACTTTATTTCTTGTTTATTTTCTTCTTTAATTCTGACTTGTGTAATCATTTTTGCAAAGGGGCAGAAATATGTTTTAATGGTAAACCCTTTGCCGGTTGTCGTTTCGTGTTATATTTTATTACACGATTATGTTATTTTTCTTTTTAGTCGTAATGTGAACAGGTAACACGTCTTTATGTATCTCCGGTAGTAAAACCTCCTATAAGAGTTATTTTATCCCTCTTACGGGCGGGGTGTTCTTATAACAAATAATAATATTTCATTCTATGCTGTACGTAAACTAGAAGTCAATTTAAATTTTGCACTCTTAGGTAACCGCGATTAGGAAACAGGAATATGAACTCCAATACTGCTGTACGCTCACTCTTGATTCATATGGCCATACTTGACTTCGCTTCGAGCCTCAGTTGGGAACAGTCGTTCACAGTGGAGCTACGAACAGCGCAGCTAACGGAAATACCGCCAGTGTCGAGCTGTGTTATCATTTAACTTTCGCGGTCTTCCCAGACAAGCAGCGTCTAATAGTGCATCGTGATTTAGTGCAGTGTTTTCTATAGTGCTTCAGTCACACTACTTCTTCGTGAAGTGCTAATACTTCAATATAAACAGTGAAGCCGCCTCGGCAGGCCTTGACCTCGATCAAGGCGTAGCAGAATCAATGGCGCTCCTCTACAACCCGGAGAGCGCCATGGTGGTAAACTCCACCCATGAACATGAAAGTCAACCCACTGGCATCGACAGCATGGGACTTCAACACCACAACGGACATTTCAACTTGCAGTCTCAAGACGGTAGCATAGGCGATACAACTGTTCCATGACTTGGCCACAGGTAGCCGTAGTAGTCACCTTGCCTGCAATGGCACAGTGAATGCCACTTTAATAACAACGTACAACTTTATCCAAACCTAATAGACAGTTGGTCATACAAATTAAAGGTAAAACTTAACTCAAATGAAAATGCTTCAACATTTTCTCACTAACGCCGTACCTTCCACCAACCACTTTGACATTAAATAATGAGCCCATCCCATTGTGCCCCCAAATAAACCCATTAAACATTTAGGACTGAACACGGATATCAAAATGAACGGGAAACCACACATAGACACCAAAATAATACAAACTAAAAACAAACTTCGTTAACTAAAATCACTAATTAATAGGAATCAATACCTCGCATATAACACGACAATATTTCTACACAAAACAACAATCAGACCGACACTTCAATACGCCTGCTCAGTATGGATTAATTCTGCAAAAAGCAACATTAACTGTTGGAAATATACATTTATATTGTAAGGTTGAAGTTTGTGAACATGTCGACAGTGTCGCCATCTGCGTCTAGTATATTATTGGAAATGTACTCTATATTGAGAGATTGAGATTTGTGAACGCGCCGACACTGTCGTCATCTGTTTTTGGTATGTAAACGAATGATCATATGCATTCGTCCTTTTTGTCTTACTGTGCAGCAATGTAGTGTTTGTAAAAGACCGTCAAAGACGTTCAATAAGAGTTTATGTATATGTATTTTGTTATAAATAAAAGTGAAATGCAGTGTAGTTCTTAAGAGTTAATTTAACATGGTAGCAGAGCGTGGTTTCCGGATGCAGATGAATTGCTGAAGAGGTTATATTGGAGTTCAGCCCAGTGTCCGTCGATTCGAGGAAGTTTGCGACATGGACGACCTGAACATTCCAGCTTTTGATGGAGAGGACTACGCAAACTGGAAAACGAGGTTAACTATCTATTTGAAATTAAAAAAATGCCATGAGGTGACCACGAGGTCGAAGCGAGAAGAAGACAAGGACGTAGAATGGGAAGAACAGAACCTGAAGGCGATGCATTGCATTTTTAGTGCAATTACTAACAAGCAGCTAGAGTTCGTGAATGATAAAGTAAGTGCTTTCGAGGTTATGAAGAAGTTTGACGAGCTATACTCCAAAGAGTCAACAGCGTTGCAGATTGTCTGCAGGAACAAACTAGATGGACTCAGATTAAAGAATTACAGCGACATAAATGAATTCTTCACTGTGTTTGAGAAATACATAAACGAACTGAAGTCAGCCGGGGCCAAGGTAAGCGAAGAAGAGAAACTAAATTACATGCTCAAAACGCTGCCCGAGTCACTAAGTTATATCGGAGATCTAGTGGATGTTTTGAAGAAGGAAGACCGGACTGCGGAGTACGTGAAGGCAAAAATAAGGATGAAGAGCATCAAGGAGAACCAGGACAGTGAGGGCGTAAAATCAAATGCATTCATCTCGGAGAAGAGACCTAGTGCGAGCGGCCAAAAAGTGTGCTACGGATGTGGTAAACCAGGACACTTCAAGAGGGAATGTCGACAAACTGAGAATCATCGAGGTTCCCGGGGACGTGGCGGAAGAGCACGAGGTAACTATGGAGGTTATGTCAACCAAAGTTATGAAAATGGACATCGCGGAGGCAGAGGAGGACCACGTGGGTCCAGAGGCGGTCGCTATGGTCACGACCGATCTTACCGACAGAACGAGCAAGGAGACCGACATTACCGACAGGACGACCATGGTGGTAGGAACCGTGGAGAACAACAGTTTTATCAGAATGTAAGTGGCGCAAGCAGTTTCGTGACAGAGGTCTTCGCCAAGGAAGTAAACAGTGTAACACAGGATTCAGGTCAGATTGAAGTTAATTGGTTGTTAGATAGCGGTTGTACAGATCATATAATTAATAACGAGGAATATTTTTCTAAATGCGTAACGTTAAAAGAACCGATTAATGTAAAAATCGCGAACGGAAAGATTTTAACGGCAACTAAAGTTGGTAATGTAATTAGCGATTTTTTAGTGTTTGACAGATTAGAACGAGTTGAAATGAAAAATGTATTTTACATTAAAGATCTAGATAGGAATTTAATTAGTTTTTCAAGAGTCACAGAGAAACATGATATTATTGCAAAAGGCATCAGCGCAAAAGTTTTTAGTAAAGATAGGGGTTTAATTGCAGTTGCATGGAAACAAGATAGGTTATATAAAGTGACAAGTGTGATCAACAAAGGGGAATTTAACGTAAACTTCTGCAATAAAGAAAATATGACAATAAAGGAAAAGTGGCATAGGATACTGGGGCACGTAAATTTCAATTATTTAGATAAAATTTGCAAACATCAATTAGTAGATGGAATCCCTCAAAACGTCGAGTCTGAACCTATGAAATGTAAAGTGTGCATAGAAAACAAAATGCATAATGTTCCTTTTAAAAACAACAGAAATAAGGCTAAAGAAATCCTAGAAATTGTTCACACAGATCTAAATGGGCCACATTCAACAGTAGGTATGCATGGTGAAAGATACTTTGTTTCTTTTATTGATGATTATAGTAAACTTGCACGCGTTTACACAATTAAAACTAAAGACCAATTATATGATTGTTTAGTTGGGTATGTAAATGAGGTTGAAAATCTTACTGGGAAAAGGATTAAGAAATTGCGGTGTGATAATGTAAAAGAATACATGAATAATAATATATATCAATACATCAAGGAAAAGGGGATTGTTTTAAATGCGTGCCCGCCATATGTGCATGAGTTGAATGGAACTGCTGAGAGGTTCAATAGGTCAATCATGGACATGTCAAGATGTTTATTAGCCGAAGCAAAAGTTAACAATAGGTTTTGGCCAGAAGTAGTTTGTGCTGCCGCGTATCTGAAAAATAGATGTCTTGCAAATACCGCAGAATTGAAAACTCCTTATGAAATATTTTTTGGAGAAAAGCCTAATGTCACACATTTAAAATTGTATGGAAGTAGAGTCTTTGTAAGGGTGCCAGAACAATTGAGAAAGTCAAAATGGGATAGAAAAGCAGATTTGGGAGTTCTGTTAGGTTACAGTGACGTTGGATATAGGGTACTCATAAATAATAAAATTGTTGTGGCCAGGCATGTAGAGGTTGTTGAAGAAAATATTAGATGTGTAGGTTTAAAGGATAATGGTTCCGTGAGTAAAAGATTAGATGAATCTGGGTGTGAAAATTGGGAAACTGGGTCTGAAGATAACAGCGAGGACGAAGAAAGGTTAGTCGAAATCGAATCTCCAAAAGCAGCGCTAAAGGAAAAAACAACAAGGTCGGGTAGAGTGGTTAAAACTCCACAACGCTATAGGGATGATAATACAAGTAACTTTATTTATATTAACGTATGTAGTGCAGATAGCCCGGTTAGTTTTGAGGAGGCGATTAATAGCAATGAATCGAAAAGCTGGAGTCAAGCTATGGATAGGGAAATTGAATGTTTGAAGAAAAATGACACATGGGAGTTAGTTAGTAAGCCAGAGGGCAAAGATCTTATAGATGTTAAATGGGTTTTTACTAAAAAGTTTGATAATAGGTACAAAGCAAGATTAGTTGTTAGGGGATTTCAACAAAAGGAATGTGTTGATGATATATATGCACCAGTAGCTAAAATGCAAACTTTGAAGATTTTACTGTCATACTGTTGTCATTTTGGTTTAATTATTGAACAAATGGATGTAGAAACAGCCTTTTTAAATGGCGAAATCATGTCAGAAGTTTATGTTAAACAACCTGAAGGCTACGAAGACGGCACAAATCGAGTGTGCAAATTGATGAAAGCACTGTACGGTTTACGAGAAAGTCCGAGAGCTTGGTATGAGTGTTTAGATACTTTCTTGAAAAGTTTAGGATTCCAAAGAAGTGAATATGATTATTGCCTTTATGTTTTGCGAAAAAGTAATGTCCTGATTTACTTGATAATTTTTGTTGACGACTTGCTCATTTGTTGTGTAAAGAAAAGTCGAATTAAAGAAATCAAAAATTTGTTGTCAAATAGATTTAGTATGAAAGATTTAGGTGCGGTTAAAAGTTATTTAGGAATTGATATAAATTACGAATACAAGAAAAACAAAATGAGCTTGAGTCAGGAAAATTATATTAATTCATTAGCCGAAAAATACAAGATTAAAGACTCAAAATTATATGCTACACCGATGGAAGTTAACTTGAAATTAGAACCAACTCAGGAATTGCGTAATGATATAAAGTATAGAAATTCGATTGGTGCGTTGTTATATATTAGTTCAGGAACAAGGCCAGATATCAGTTATTCTGTTAATTATTTGAGCAGGTTTCAGAATTGTTATGACGGCACACACTATAAGTATTGTCTGAGAATCTTAAAATATCTATATTTGACAAGAAACCTGAAATTGAATTATTGTAGAAACGAAAATGCAAAAGTTCTTGATTGTTATGTAGATTCAGATTGGGCAGGTGACAATATAGATCGTAAATCTACGGCAGGTTATGTGATCCGTATGTTTGACAATGTTGTATTTTGGAAGTCTCGCAAACAATCAAGTGTAACAAAAGCTTCGACGTATGCAGAGTATGTTGCGCTATCAGATGCTGCGAGTGAAGTGAAATTTCTAAAAGATGTAATGAAAATTTTTGATTTGAATTTTGATGAACCGATTGTAATGTACGAAGACAACTCAGGAGCATTGAGTATCGCTAAATATGGTAACTTTACAAAAAACTCAAAACATATTGAAGTCCATTATCATTTTGTCAACGAGTTGTATATGAATGGTTTAATTGATATAGTCAAAGTAAATACTGATGATAACATGGCAGATATTTTCACGAAAGCTTTGTGTAAAGACAAGTTTGTGTATTTTAGGAATATGATGAATATTAACTGAATTTAAGATAGTATGTATATAAATGTAAGGAGGCGTGTTGGAAATATACATTTATATTGTAAGGTTGAAGTTTGTGAACATGTCGACAGTGTCGCCATCTGCGTCTAGTATATTATTGGAAATGTACTCTATATTGAGAGATTGAGATTTGTGAACGCGCCGACACTGTCGTCATCTGTTTTTGGTATGTAAACGAATGATCATATGCATTCGTCCTTTTTGTCTTACTGTGCAGCAATGTAGTGTTTGTAAAAGACCGTCAAAGACGTTCAATAAGAGTTTATGTATATGTATTTTGTTATAAATAAAAGTGAAATGCAGTGTAGTTCTCAAGAGTTAATTTAACATTAACAAAATACAAATAGTACAGAATCAGTTCCTTCGCAGCATCACCAATGAGCCCTGGGTCATTTCCAACCACCAGTTGCAACTAGCCGATCCGGTGGCCGAGATCACTGAGGCAGTAGTGCTGTAGCGATCTCGGACCGAAGGTTCGCGGGTTCGAGTCCCGCCTCGGGCGTGATTGTATTGTGTTCATCCTTTCACCCAATATCATCATCATATCGTTTCAACCTCACAGTTACCATACCGTTACAAGCAATAGTGGTCGCTAATGACCTAGAAGTTGATGCGACCTTAAATAATCAAAAACAACAACAACAACAACAAAAACAACAACGTTGCTCCTAGTAATAGAAACTTGTTACAAACATTCCTAAATTAATTTCTCCGAAAACTGATTAACCCATCATGGTTTATGCCCAATAGACAAATTTATTATGAACTCCAAATACCATTAATAACAATAATCTGATCAACTTATACTCGAAATTTTTCACTCTCTTACCACCTGCCCAAGTACACCCCATTTTCAACTAGGACAACAAGCAAGCATCTCAAAGAGAATTAAAACCAGACTCCCCAAAGACATTTTCAAAACGCCTTAAAAATCAAAACTCATCTAAAAGCTTCCAAATCCTTATAAATCTACCTATTCTACCCCTTCCCTAAATCATTAACCAACATTATAGTCTAAATATATATATATATATATATATATATATATATTTTGTGGCGTTATGGGATTGTGCGACCCCATAACACCACCGTTTCGTCTGCATGAACACCCACAGGCAGCGAGGAGAGCAGGCGTAAATCAGAGTACCTAAACGCGCAGCCTGGTATCCATTGCCCGTACTAATCAAAGACGAACTAGCAAGCAACGTTTTTCCCTGTGAAGAGTTGAGAGAGGAGAAATACCCCACCACGGAGAATTTCCCCAGGCGTCGGACAATAAATAGGCTGACGCGCATGCGGAAGCTCTCTTTTCTTGCCACCACGCGTCGAGTAAGCAGCTCTCTTCTGATTGTCGCCGTTCGTCGGGTAAACAGCATTTCATCACCGCTCGTCAACGCCAGCTGGGATATTGTTTGCCGCCGCAACGACTGCTAGGTAGGAGTTTCCGGCGTCGAACAGACGTGCTAGTTAGTCGTCCGCGAGATTTGAATATTTAGGAAAGTGTTTCCTCAATTAACATCACGGGAAGTAAAGTTAACCGTTGTGCGAAAAACATTGAAAGTTCTTATTTGACGAAGTAAAAGTAGCAACGAGCGAGGAACTTGCACTAGTATTCACGGAAGTGCAAGGGACATTTTTTTACAACGTGGGTGTAGTCAGAGGCGCCGGTAGCAGCCGAGGGAGAAGAAGAGGCCGATTAGGAAGAACGGAAGAGGACGCAAGAAGTCGAGGGAGAAGAAGAGGCCGACTACGAAGAACGGAAGACGGCGCAAGAAGGCAGCGTACAGCGCAGAAGCTTGGACCTGAGCGACGTCGATGCAGCAGCCAACGCGTGACCTTCAAGGCAAGAAAAGCGGGAGTTTTCGAGGTAACACTCAAATCCATCGGAAAGTAGGTCAAGTTCACGTTGGCAGGGAAAAAGACTAGTATAGGAAAGTGCAGGAAATAGAGGACACGGGTGGCAACAAATTGTAGCATTGTAGGAGGAGACTTTTGATGCACTATTGCCTGCCTTAAACATTCTATTTGGAACATTTATTATTCTGCTGTTAGCAGTTACAGTTAAATTATAAATGAGAGTAATGCACTTGCCCACATTTTGTTCTTTGCATGTAATATTTTTTTTAAAAAAGCAAGAGATTGTAAACTGAATTTGGTTTCATGTGCAAATGTAACTAGGATAGCTTAAATTTAGATATAATTAATTTTCCAAGGGAATTCCCAGTGTAGATTAGAGTAATTAGTTCAGAGAACCAGTTTGGAGTAAATTATGTGTTCATTCATTTAATGTGCTGTAAAGGTTTCTATTTGTGTTTTTGATCATTTTTTTTGTAAAGTGTGATTCTATTCTTGATTTTTTTGTCATTAACTTATGCCACAAAGTTTTTGGGTAAATTATACGCTCGTTTATGTGCATTTTGTGTGATTTTATTGTGTCAAGGGTTCAAACCTTTCTCGTACCCTGAAGATCCTGCTCCCGAGATTTTAAGCTCGCTTCACGAGCATAATATCTTATTAACCCGCTTGCTGTTCATGCGGCTGTTGTGAAGGTACCAGGTGTGTGATAGGTGGGTTATTAGAATATATATATATATATATATATATATATATATATATATATATAGAAACGCGGAGCGTTTCTTCAATTAATTAGAAACACAGAGCATGTTATTCTAATTGCGACCATTTTGAACTGCGCGGCAGTAGCGGCGAGCAGCGACACGGGACAAGGGAACGAATCAGGCGCGAAGGCGGCGAGAGCGGACGAGACAACGGCAGTTGGGCAGTGTGAGATAGAACTCGGGAGAGGTCGGCACGATATTGGTGTGCGTGGTAAAGAGGACAAAATCAAGTTGACTAGTGCAAGGAAAACTATCAGGAAGTTAGTGAAACGTGATAGTGGCAAATGTTGAACAGTACAAGCTAATGATCGTGTTCATAGTGTCAGAAACAGTGGGGAAAAGGGGCAAAACTATGAATCGCGTAGCTGATACCTGCACGAGTGGTGGCCACGTGCTCACATTGTGGTAATTAGGAAAGTGGAGGAGAATCAACGAACTGTGTTACAATAGAGCAGCGAGATATACTGCAAGGACCAGATGAACAGTAATCTAGAGGCAGTGCATACTTCAGTGGAACGACACGTGCAACGGATGGCGTCCAAGCAGAAGGATTTGCGCAACCGCCGCCGTGGGCCGGCGACGTGGGAGCCCGCCCTACCGACCGCCCGAAAGAGCGCCGAGCCGCACCGAAGGTCACCGATCGTCGCAGCCGTTGGAAATCATCAGAGAACAAACTACATATTCTCGTTGTCCGAGGTATTGTAAAATCTAAAATCGTAGACTGAGTTTTGGTACCAAAACAGGGAATAATTGTATTTAAGGCAATGTACTAAATATGTGATTCTAGAAATAAAACGTGTTTTTGTTCAGACAAAATTATAACTTTGTTTCGCCAATGTGTTGCCAAATCCTCAAGAGACCCATTCACGAGACAAGACACCCGTCCTTTCCAAATTTAATGCAGTGAAAAGTACCGCCAACCAGGTACGTCACAATATATTTATATATATATACACGTTAATGTAAATATGTTTTTCTTCTTTTGTAATGCAATTTGGTCTATCGGATAAAATAAATTTAAAAAAATCTACTCTTACATTCTACTCTTGCGTCTACGGCTGAGGTGTCTTTAGGACCTGACCATGTGTCGCGCGTTGTTAGGGGAGAGGGAAATCCTATACAAACTCGTGGCAGGAGGGAAAGGCTCAATTCAGCGACAGTATTTAGAATAGACTTGGGTTACTTACACGTCCGTGGCAGCGTGGGCTCTGGCGAGAGGGTCGGCGTGGCGTGGCGTGGCGAGTGGGTGGCATCGTCGACCTTCAGCAGAAGGTTCAACACGAGAGTGAGGACAACGCAGGCGCCCGATTCGGTAGGCTACAGCAGCGACGGGCAATTGACCAGAGGAATTGCTGCACGTCACCCCGCAACACCTCCCTCTCCGGAAAAATTCCGCGTCACCGCAAAGTTTGGTGCTCGTAAAAATGAGAGGCAGTTACGAAATAATATACATTTTTAATAATTAAATAATGGAAAAACGAGAAAGAAATTATGTTCCGACACTGCTATTACTTGAGAGAAAGAAAAAAAATGAAAGAGAAGAATATTATAAAAAATATATCGTGGAGGAATTTCCATTGATGAGCACCGCAGCCCACTAGTGGGAGGAGGGTTCTACGTCTCCCCATCGCCATAGGTCTGCCATGAAAAAAAATTAAAAAATGCCGAAATGAGGGGGAAAATATAGTGGAAAGGAAATAAAAGAAGAGGTGCTCCTCGACAAGGAGAAAACTAGAGGGTAAGGGAAGATAAAATGCAGCAAACATGAACAGGGAGTACGACAATTCGGGGCAGAGAAACAGATGAATAGAGCGATGCACGTGAGATGCTTTGGAGAACGCACTGCGCTACGAACAACTGATTCTGCGTAGGAGGTAGTGTGTGTGCGTGCCGCGGCGCGTGGCGTTGGCTGTCGCCATGGAGCTAAGAATACAGAGACATGGCATGTTATAAACTTGAAGCAACCTGAAGTAACTAACCGCCACATTGCTGTACCCAATATCTTGTAGGCGTTCTCCGGTTGATGTGTGTTATTTGTCGTATTTTTTTAATATTAAAAAGCCTTGATCAAATTAACAAGCTTTCGTAACAATTCATCAAGGTTACTACTGTAGCTTACAGCTGTACAAATTGTTTGGGAAAAGTGTGATATACTGTTCACAAGTAAATAGTAACTCAACATGGTTTGGAGTAAATCGTGACATTTAAATATATTGGTTAATTTTTCGTTTTCCCCCTTCATATCCAAAGAGGAGAGCACTGTGAATTAGAACGGTGCCAAAAGACAACTGGCAGCCTAGTACTTACACCTACTTCAGCTCGGTTCATTTTCAAACAGAGTATTTTGATTGAACTTCTTTAAGATAGGTACGTTTGTGTAAACTCGCAGTTCCTATAATTTTAACAGATTTCTACAACACGTAATAGAAGTAAATTGTGCAGGAATAATTATTCACAGAAGATGTCTTTAAACCGATAACTAACGTTATTACTTTTAACGTCCTTTACAAAGAAACCCAAATGTTTTTCACAATGTTGACATCAATTTTATTACTGGCCCATCTACAAACTCCAAACCATACCAGGACCCTTCTCTTTTGACTTCAGATGAGAATACGTAATGTTTATGTAAGGAAATTGTGAAATGAAATGTAACGGTTGGGGAAAGGCGTCCAAAATGGGGACTCTAACATTTTAATATATAACTTACTAAATTATCGGTAAAAACAATTTGAAACATATTTCCATATTAAGTAGAACTTACTGTCCGAAGTAAGGTTTTTGAGTTTACAAAAATATCGACTTCGAAGGAAAAGTACATTTTTGGGAAAATGTGCAATGTCCCAAATGTGCAATGTTTTGAACAATCGGTTTGCGAAAATGGTGTACTCACATTAATATGATCAAATATTGAAGAAATGTATTCCAAAACATTTAGAAAGTCAATAATTAAATTACGTAAACTATGGAAAATATAAAATAAAAGAATAAACATCTTGTCATTTTGTAAATTTGTTTTTTTATTAACATTCAAGTTTGAACAGGAAAAACTAACACCAGAAGCACGCAAAAAGTCACAAATCAACGTGCCATCCCTTCTTCAGCATTGGAACAAGCTTCATGTGTTCAACCTTCACAGGTACTACATTCTATCCAGCTTTTGATCCCCTTGCAATTTGTCTAAAGCTCGTTGCAGGAGATAAAGGCATCATCAGCATTCTCGGGGGCGTCCCCGTTTTGGACCGCTTCATTTTGCAGATGCCATTTTCCGCGTCATTTGAGCAGGCCATGACGACCGTTAGCAAACAGGCGTTTTTTTACAATCGTGCTTGATAACGTAATAAATGATATGTACACCTTATATATATATATATATATATATATTGTAACACCCCCGGTCGTCTCGTTAGAGAACGCCCGGTTAGCGGTCCGGTTATAGCTCAGTCGGTGATGGAAGGAATCGTTGAACAGACACAATGGCAGTACGAAACAAACACTTTAATCACTGGTAAAAATTACTTTTATTCCTGGGCAAGAAAAAAAATGCCCCAGGGAAGTTACATTTGTAAATTGAATAAAAAAATGAGAAAATTAGGTGAAAAGAAAAGAAAATGAAAGGTTAGAATTCAGAGTAAAGCTTAAACTAGGAAGAATTATAACTAACATTACAATGGTGAAAAAATTTACAAGTCAATGTGCCATAGCGCGGCACCGCATTACAAAATTTCACAGGGGCGAATGCCCTTGAGTGATACTGCCTGGAAAAAGGTCTTTGTGCGCCCGAGAAGGCACGGCGCGGTCGAGGGGCGCTGGCGTCCTTCACAAAAATGCGGCAGAGGCCGATGGCCTCCCTTGCCGACAGCTGAGCGGTCGTCTCGTGACGTCACCAAGGGGCGGTGGCGTCTGGCGGCGTCTGGTAGTGTCTGGTAGAACTCGGAGCGGCCGGGATTCTCTCGATCTCAGGAGCGTAGTAATCAACCATACGTCTCTCTGATTCTCATGATAATTGTCGAACACAACTTCGGAAAGTCTAGAACTCCTTCAGAGAAACATTCGCCTCTCTCCGCGACTGATTCCCGCTTCAGAGAAGTCTCTCTGCCCACACTACTCAGCCCTTTATGATAGCTCACGCAGAAATTTTATAAGTCCTTCAGAGGCACATACGCTTCTGACCGACGAATAGCTCCCCCCCAGAGAAGTTTCTCTCCCAACTGCCCTCAGCCTAATACTCAGGCTCCTTCTGACAAATTTTATAAGTCTTTCAGAGACACACTGGTCTCTCCCCGACGAATAGTTACCCCCCCAGAGAAGTTTCTTTCCCGACTGCCCTCCGTCTAATGAAAATTTGTAAATCGGAAACGTAGCAAGTAAGCTTTTACCCCCACCCATTTTCTCGTGTGCTCCAGCTCCTTATAATAGGTCGCGTCGCTATTGGCCAAAGGTAATGGCGCAGTGCACTATTTCCAACCAATCGTGACGGGAGGAGCGAAGGAAGTTTCCGCTCTCTGTGCCATCTGTGAGTGTACAGTGTTATTCTTATTCCTTCTAGAACATCGGCCATGCCTGCGCAAGGGGCGCGTTGTTTCGTGAAAGAATTATCGTTCTAGAAATTTCGCAGATGTTCTTGCGTCCGCGCCTCTCAGTTAATCTTTTGACACCAGCCCTTATAACTACTTCGTAATGGGCCGGGGGCGCAAGTGGCTGTCACGATAAGCGGGGTTGCGCGCGTGTCGCCATCTGTTTATTCTCCCAGTAGGACTCGGGACGGTCGAGTTTATTTTATTTAATTTGTATGAGGAAATCGGTATCGCTACAATATATATATATATATACCTTAAAACTAGGAGAATCAATGATTTAATTACCAGAAGGGAATGACAAAAATTAGCTTGTTAAGATTCAATTCACTAGATAGATGAAATCGTTCCGGTTTGCAAAACAAAAACGTTGAAACTTTCATAAAACAATTACACGCACACGCATCCACAACTCCGCTCAAACTGACAGGCCCTCTAGTGTACCACGTTTGGTAATCCTAAGCATCCCTTATCAGTAAGAAACTGAAGGTCTCCGTTTGACCTGCCGTCCCCATTTTGAACAACTCCTTTAAAGGAAGACAATGTGTTGCTTTTTTTAATCATATAGTTGGTATGGTAGCCAGATTTCGACAAAACTAATTCTAAGAATAATGCGTAATAATTTGTGCATCATATGCTTCTTCAGAATGTTAACAGTGTTATGTTTTTATTTATTTGCGTGCTCTTTTGAGAGACTATGTGAAAAATCTCTAAGGCAGAAGAAGCACGTTTAGTAATGTAGTATTCTTGATGTTTTAAGTTTGAGGTTATTTTGGTTTTCACGCACTGAAAATAGTTTACAGTGACCCCATAATTTGTAATGAAGCATTTCAGTATTAGGTATTAAACGCTTTAATATTCCTAAGATTAGTAAATTCCTTTGAAAAAATATTACCCATTTATTAGCGTGTTTGACAGCCGTGTTTTGGGCACACCAATATGGCGGACAACACCGGCCACTGGCTTCAGTAGCGGACCATGGCAGAGGTTGGAAATGCCATCTCTATGTATTCGTAGCTTCATGCCTGCCGCAGCGGAAGTGAGCTACCGTTCTGTCTGGACCGGTGGGTACGCCAGTGCAGAGGCTGGTGTGTCGTCATTGACGCGCGCTGAGAAAACAGTAAAACAATACTGTTTCTCATGCTACGTTGGAGATCGCTTCTATAAGAATACATTAACTAAGTAAGCTAACTGAGATGGAAATGGAAAAATGAGAAGGCATAAGGCAGAAAACGGAAGAAAAGCAGACCAAACGGTGTGAGCCCGGCCATTAATTAGCAAAGCACAAAGTTTGCTCCCCTTCTGGAAGTTAGAAAATGGAATATTTGTTTACCCTGTAGATGGCAAACCTCTTGCATAGACAAGAACCTGACGTCAGCACTTCTCCATGACAGCTAGAATGGAGATAGTGTTTGCAGGTAGTTTTTATCTCGTGTTGACGTTGCTTGTGTTTAAAATGGTGTAATTGGTAAGGGGAAGGAGTATGTTGGGTGGGAGATATAGGTAGTAAAAGAATAAGGCAAATAACAAACGTGAGTGGGGAAACTTACTACAAAGCTGGCGGTGCTTGAATGTAAACGTGCGTGGAGGGTGCTTGAAATGGATTGGCCTTGTTCGACTCTAATGGTGGAGGGGTAGCATCGTCATCGTTGTCAACATCAATTAATATAATGGTATGCTCTGGTCGATGGATGTCGGTCAGGTAATTGACCGGGTAATAGGAAACAGACTGAATGACATTTTTCCTGACGATGCAGAGCTGGCAGCGAATAGGTATGTGGGTGCAATGAGTTGGCCTTGTTCGTCTTTACCTAGGTATGGACTGTGTCGTCATCATGTCAACGTCAATGGTTATGATAACGTGTTCACGGCATTCATTGGCCTCTGTAAAACTGACATTACTCTTATTATTACTATTTGCATCAAATACATCAGCTGGATATCTTATTTTCTTAAAGCAGCTTTTCAGCCCCTAAGAAAACGGCATTGCGCTTGTAATTAAAACTTACAACTAATGCATTGGGTTCCTTGATACTGGCTCTTATTTTATAAATGTTGATTTTAACTTTTTTTCGGGTGGATTGAGTTTGTCGACTCTCAGAGTAATGATTCTTCTAGACTGTTCAATGTCGAATGTCGTCAAGCAAGTTACTGGATATTTATCGATTGTAATTATCACACAGGATTGGATTTATTGTTTCACTGAAACTGAGCTCAAAATTCGGTCTTTCTTTTTCTGGTCTATGGTGCCCTTATACACTTAACCATTATCATCAACACCTAATAAAATGGAATTATACTTATTGCATTTATAGTCTAACATTTGTTGTTCAATTTCTATAATAATAAATACACGTTTATGCTCTGAAGTCGTAGGCTTCCGCGGCCAGAGTCATATGAGTGATCTGGGCTGTCCGGGTAACGCCGCGTCGAAGGCTGTGTTGCCGACGTTTCGACCATCCTGTCGTGGTCTTCCTCAGGGCTGGTATGCGATACGCATATATATCACATACCAGCCCTGAGGAAGATCGACAGGATGGTCGAAACGTCGTTAGACACGGCGTCACCCGGACAGACCAGATCACCCATGTTTATGCTCTGTTTCCCAGCGTGGCGGTATCGACCCTTCTGGGAGACGACAATATTTTAAAGGAGGTCAAGGATGATGAAGGGTTCGATGGCGAATACGAACCGTCTACAGATCTGTGTAATCAAGGTCCTATTAATTACGAAAAATATAAATGAATTTGGTAATTCTTTTCTTATATAAATGTACAAAACATCTCATAATACCTTTTTATGATTCTAAAAATTGAAAATTATTGAGATATACCAAATATACTCAAGGGAAGTTTGATGATGGAAGTTTAATTACTCATTTTAGGACGTTGGAACTCGGAAATGACAATATAAAAGGGTATCACGTATTTACAAAGAGGACATATGGTAGTCATAGTGGAGATGATGAAAATAAAACGTAAATATAGCAAGATTTTCAGGACTCAAGAGTGTTCGAGGCTGAAATAAACAGTAAATATTGTACGTTTGATACTCATAATATAAATTAAACATAGTCATTATTTGGGACGGGGCTGATTTTAAATTACAATTTTTATTAAATAGCGTCATATGAAGGATTGAAAGATAGATGTACCACCAATAGTGGCACGTTTTTTGCCTATGTAGACGTCAGGACAGAAGTGACTCTGCAGATGAGTTAAGGCCAATTATAAAATTTGTTATAGAAAATTAAAAGACAAGTGTAAACTGAGGCAACCTTTTTCTTCAAGAATCTTGATTTTATCAGAAGATATTCAAATTCAGAATGTGACGCTTGGAAACGATCTGATTGGGAAGCGAATGCGTGCAGGCGGGTTCGGATTCGGCAGCGAATGCTTGTAGACGGTGTTTAGATACGGTGGGAGTCGTCCCTACGAAATATTCAGACACGGGAAATAGAAACATTACCGGAAGTTGGAACAATTAATGTTGCAGGGACGGTTAATCAATGCGAGTGTCAAAGCCAGTCGAGGTAGCAATGTCCATTCCGAGACATTCGTGGAAGTAACCAATCGTAAATAGTCTGTGTTATATTATTAGGATTTGCAAATTAATTTTATTTATTTAATAATTTTATTAGGGTCATGGATAATTAGGATTCAGATTAGAGGACGATTATTTTGAATCTGAACATCAAGATACAAGAAGAGAATAATACCGGTTACTTCAAGATTCTCCGTTGGAGAATTTCTCTTCAGTAGCATCGCAGTCTATAATTTCTTCGCGAATTATGAACGCCGCGGAAAATATCAAACGAATAAATTTAACGCGTATTTGCAAAGAGAATATTAAATAGACATTTAAAATGCCCTTAGTAATGAAATAAATTAACATTTCGATCGAATTGCAAGCCAAAAGAAATAATAGCACTAAAGCAAATTTTCTATTTAAAATTACAAAGCTTGATTAATTGAATACTGACTTCAATAAATGATGTGAATATATTTATGGGAAAGGCTGATACATTTAATAGTTGGATTCCGCATACCAAACATTTTATTTTTGAAATAAATTTTTTGAGAGAATACCTAGACCGTAGAGGATGGGACGTCGATCCACGTAAGTATTATTCAACCACGTAAGAAATTTGGAGTCGAGCATTCGAAAAAAAATAATTGTTTAAAGTTTGAAATATTTTCAAACATAAATCAGGCAGATTTTTAAAAGGGCATGATCAGTCTGTGAATACTTGTATTAACAAAGATTAAAAAACCTTTCAGAATGACATTCTGTGAATACTTGTATCAATAAAGATTAAAAAAACGTTTTAGAATGGCATTTCTAATGCGAGGGTGCCTATAAAAATAGCTGCTGATTTTAAATGCTTATATAAGAAAGTTTCATTATTATCCTAGAAGAAAATAATAAAACATAAACCTTATAAATTTTGTTTTCAAAACTATTGTTCATATTCTTTGCCTATGTAATTGTTCTAAAATCATTTATGTGCTATTATTTGTATTATGGTTTTCTTGTGTACTGTATATTATAGTAAGACGCCAAAGAGGTCAATATAGCAAATATTTATTTTAATAGAAGTCCATTCAAGCAAAAGGTTGGCAATTTCTGCTCTATACATTGCTGGAAGTTCGGCACGTATTTCTAGTCGTCGTGTTCGCATCCGTCATTCGAAAATACCATATATGTACCCTATGCGTTTGTACTAGAAAACTCGTATTAACTGGAATCAATCCAGTTACGTGATTAAGCCCTGTGTGTCACTAATGTGTTGCAGTCCATCCCTATCAGCACTACCGGGTTTTTGAATCAGCGTACCGTGATTTGCCGACCGTCGCACATCGCGCGAATTGTTGCGATGACGCTGAGCACGCAACACGCGGTTCTGGCCCATGCGGAGGTGCGTGGCCTCAAGGAGTCGCTGACGCTGACGAAAACTGATGTGGCGGAAATTCCACGTGATGTTGCGGTGTGGGAGAAGAGATGTGGTGGCATGGCGGGTGAATGCTCGCCAGCAGAAAAGAAGCGGTTTAATTTAACGAAGGATCGGGGTCTTGAAAATGTCGGCATTGAGCTTAGGGTGGCATTGTCAGCAGCGTCGTTTCGTGCATACGGCTTCCTTGTTGCTCCTGCGGCGCACAATTGCAACGAGGCCCGCTACCACAATCCATTTCAGTCATCACTGGCGCTTCGCGTTGCATTTCGAAAATTTAGAGTCGGTTACTGTATTTACATAATTATAAAACTAAAAAAACGGAAAGAAGATATGCGAATCATAACTCGTATAAAATTGAAAAACACATTGGGATTCGTAAAATCCCTTGGTGGCACCAGTTGTCACCAGTTGTTAGGAGAGAGGGACACCAACTCGTGGCAGGAGGGAAAATTCAGGGTCAGTGTTTAGACTAGACATTTATTGGGTTACTAACATGTACGTGGCAGCGTGGACCTTGGCGAGAGCGTTGTGTGGCATCGTCAAGAAAATGTGGAAGGTGCAATAATATTGTGCGGACACCGCAGGCGGCAGCTGGTGATTGACCTGGGGCCAGTGGCGCAGCTTCAATTGGCGTCACCCGAGACAAAACTATTGGAACCCATAAATTAAATATAAAAATATCTTTTTTTGAATAGTTTATACATTATTTAATAAAAAATACAAATATATTTGCACATGACATTCATTTTCAATATTAATTTTGTTACTATTACTTCTTATTTCCGTCACGAGTTCAATCATTAAGATAAAGTAATCGTTGAAAACGAGGCTCTTTGATCTTTGAAGAATAGACGCTTACCACTTATAGCTTCGTGTTTTAGTTTACATGATTTATTTTCTTTGTTTTCTTAGTATTTATGATTTAAATGTATAAATATTAAATTAATATACATTTTTTAAATAAATCATTAAAATTGTATAATTCCAACGACAAAATTTTCTAATGGATGTCTCACCTAAAATGGTGTCACCCCGGGCGGACTGCCACCACCCCGCGCCTCGAATGACTACAAAACGGATGTTCTGCCTGTCGTCAACGCCAGTGCCTAAATCATTCAGGGCAATTTTTCCAAAATTAATATTCTCCGATTGATCTGAACAAACTTGAGCCCCTGGGAGTTTGAAATGGAAATTTTGATTTTTAGGGAAACTTTACATGAAGCTTGAAATTAAATTTTCAAAATTTTCTCCATAAATGGCTCCAAGTTTTAGATTCAACTTTGTCTTCGGATACCATAAATGATGCTTAAAAGAATGGCGCAGGCCTCATTTTCCTTAAAATCTCTAATTTTTACGAAAACTGCAAAAGCTTCAAATTTTTTTGGGCTACAACTACAATATTGAAGATTAATGTTTTTTCCCTTAATGAAATCTATGTTCAGCATCTCCGCTCGCCAATGGAGCTTTCATCATTGGAAAATGATGTTCCGGGAACAGCAACTGTTATTGTGCTAGCGTTGCAACTGCAACTGTCGTTATTCCCATTAGCGTAGGGAATGAGGTGGTGGATTTCCTCCCCGCTGGATCTACACGTCGGCTTACGGAGGTTTCTCTCCTCCAGGGCGCGCGCACGTATGTACGTGCATGTGTACAAGGGGACAGGACAGGATAAGGAAGGAGAAAAGTTCGCACGAGGTCCGTGATCCGTTTGTTAGGGTACTGCTTTGGCATTCGCGGGTATTCATCGGGGAAACCACAAAGAACTACCGATCAGAGCTGCCGGCTGCTACAATTCTCTTCGAGACTACTTTAATTCTGAATATTGAACATTGGCTAAGAGGTGGGATAGACTGTAAAACGAATACTCGTATTTTCGACTTTTCTTCTTTACAAGAAACGATTGTTATTATTAACAAGGGAAACTGGGTGGGTGAATTCTTAAAATATCACTTCATTAATGTAATTGTATATTATTACTACTATTGGTAAACAGCATTTAAAGCGATTAAGGCATTTCTATTAAGATTTTTTTAATTTTCTTGCTTTACGAAAGAAACTTCGTAAGAAGAGAAAGTTATGTGTACCAGAAATCGGCGAATTTTTTCATATTGTCTCGAGATTATTGAAAGGAACCACAGTAAAATCAACCAATAAAATTTGCATCAGAATTTTAACTTCATCTTTACAAAATATTTACATAAATTCTGAATACGATTCTGCTCTTCAAATAACACTCTCGCTAATACTCACACAGCGGGAATCAACAAATACATATCAACTGGCAAACTGGCCTTCGGCAAGTTTAATAACTTGTTACTTCTAAACCTCATTTTCAAGTAGTAACTTGGTTTTTTACGCCAGAAAGGTAACCCTCATTCTAGATATTCTGAATATCGTATTATTGCAAGTTAGTAATAATCTTGTTACTTTCTGAAAGTTGCTTTTGTTCAGTGTTTTCTCATGTTCATCTATAGCGTATTGCAATGGAGCTCCCATCTCTGCTCCGGGTAGTTGCAGCTAGCTCGAAGGCAGCGTCTCCCTGTTTGGGTATAAAGCCCGTTAACAGCGTTACATCCTGGAAGGGACGTGAATGTTGAAGAATGCACGCGTTTGCCCTGATGTTGGCGTACGCTTTGCACCAAGCAAAAGCTGGTGGCCGCAGAGGCGCCTCATTTTCACCTGCGTCGTTTCCAGCCCTCTGGCCGCCGTCCCGCTCCCGCCTCTGCCCGCCCCGCCCCGCCCCTTGCGTCCCCTCCTGGGCGCAACGCCCTTGCTCCGCTCCTCCCTCCGCCCCGCTCGCGTCGCCGCGCCGCCCGCGCACCGACCCACGAGGCGTCTCCGCTCCGTTTCAGCGCGTCGCCGCGCTATTTTCACAAGCGACGGCGACGGGCGTTGGCGGAGGGGCGCGGGCGGGAGGGCGACGGCAGTCGGGGCCGGCGTCCGCCGCCGGGGGCGATCTAGCTTTTTCTTAAAATAATAGACGCTGATCCCTTTGTTTGCACACGATGGCGACAACGTGTTTGCATTACTTAAATATTCCCCTCCCCGGTGTTTTGACGACGCGCGCGCTCACAACAGGGCGGGCGGCCGGGCGCGGCACGCAGCCACGCACGGGGCTGGGGCTGGGGGTGGAGTCGCGCCGTCGGCCTCCGTCCGCCGTTCTGCCCCTGGCCCGCCGGGACACGCGCGCTCTACAAAAGGCCGGTCAAGTGACAGCCCAATCAACCGCCGCCCGCTCTGCTGTAGGGGTGTTTTCCTCACTCTTGCGCAGAAATCAGCTCGCACTTAAGAAAACATCCACCCGGAGCGGTATTCTCGTGTCTCGTCTCCGATATTCATAGGGCCAAATGTTACATTTTCTTTTGCTGTAGTTAAAATGTGTCTTCGAAATCTAATACTAAGTTATATCTCTAATCTGTAGGTATGTAATATTACTGATGGCAGAACGTAAAACATGAATTTTTTCGTTTTTTACGTTTGACAGTTCTCTTAAATCACTGAATATAGTATTCTGTGGGGAAAATATATGCAGTAATTTCTGCTATAGAACAGTAAGTTACGTAAGAAGTCGCGAATTATCTCGTGCACGTTTTGCATATACCATTTTTGAAACTTGCTGTGTGCAGTAGATGTTTGCACACATTTCGGGATGTTTCCCGCACGCCTAGTAATGTTTCGCACACTGTTAGTTACAATGAACCTTTCAGCTGCTTCGCATATGGATAATCAGCCCGAAAAACCATGATTCACGCACGGCATTTAAAAAGTCTTTTGGCAATTCGAATTTGACGTAATTACAATGCTTATTTTCAAATATGCGAATTCTCTTTCACTTTCTCGACATAAAACGTGCTTACAAAATAAAGAGAAAGTATTTTAATGTAGCGAAAAGTGGCGATTTTTTTGTTAGAAACACTCATGTTGTGTGTCACTGAAACCGAAAAATAAACCTCGTTCCTGCAGGCGGTAAATTACGTCTTCTAACACGTTGTAATCCAGATTTTGTATATCCTTGATACGGAAAACGTAGTTGACTGCAAAACGTATATTTGAACGTCAGTGGTCAAGAATAGCACCTAATCTGTTCAGACGATTTTTTTTCCAAAATCGATGTTCCTTGAGCAATCTGTCTGAACTCGAGGTCCTCTCAATTTGAAACGGATATTTTGTTTTTGGAGGGTACTTTGTGTAAAGCCTAAATAGCATTTCCAAAATTTATAAAAATAGCTCATTTTTTCAATTTTTTCCTCGAACGATCAAAGAACGATGAAAAATGATCCATGTGTATTTTTCATTGAACTCTCTGAAATTTTGAAAAATGCAAAAGTTCAAAATTCATGCTTAGTCGCATTGAAAAGTGCTCGGTGGGTTTCGACTTGTATCATCGCTTAATCCTTCATTTGCATTCATTTTTATGTATGGGCCATCGATAGCTGCAACGCAGAGAAACAGTCAGATAAATAGTTTGGTTGTCTGTGTCCGAATGTTTTTGAAACAGCGCACAACTTCGCAATAAAATTGCTTCACGAATTGTCCTGAGGCTCCTCAAGAGTGACATGCTGCTACCTGACCTATGGAATAGGAAAGCGAAGGCCGAAAATCACATTTAACGTGGAGAAAAGGGTACTGGCAGCAATTTATCGCGACTTCAATGTTCCACAGATTCTCGTGTAGCGAATTTTGCAAAAACAGCTATTTCGAAATGCTCTCCTTGCCGAAACAGTAAGTGCGGCATATAAGCCCAGAGGTTTATCAATAAACAAATGTAGTAGTAGTAGCTAGGTTCTTTATGGCTGACGCCACTTCTCGCATCTCATTCGCAACTTCCTTCTACCTCCCAATCATCCTCTTGAAGATCTCTTTTTTTATCGCCTTTTCTATCTCATTTTTTCATGTTTTTCTTGGTCTGCACGCTTCCTGTTTCTTTGAGGTAGCCATTTTAAAATTTTCTTAGGCCATCGACTTTCCGTCATCATTTGGATATGACTATACCATCTCAATCTTTTAACATCAATTTCATAATACAACTCCGCCTATGCCTGACGGAATCTATGCTGGACTGTTCGATGTTCCTGCGGCGGCGGGTAGGCCGAGCAGCGCGGCGAAGACAGACATGGCCGAAGCATGGTCCGAAGCCCGGAAAAGGAGGAGGGTCTGTAGTGTGGCATTGCTTCCACCTACTTGTGCCACACTGCTATATACTATCCTATTTTATCACTCTAGATCTCTTGTGTTTTCGACCCTGACGCTATTAGGTTTTGAGGGCTAGGGAGTCCTTCATTTTTTAGTCTTCTCTTTCCGCTTTCTTTATCTCCTTTCGTGTCTACTCTTCTCTGCTATCCTTCTTTATTTCTCCTTCGCACTTAGGGGAGGAGGGTCTCTTTAGCCGTGGAGAAGGCATCCTTTCTAGGGCATGGAAATTATTTGTAAAACCCTGTGTTATCACAGCCATTGCAAAAAGTTCTAGTAATTTGCCTCGGAATAAACCAAACAAAGCGATTTAAGCCAAGAAAAAGGAAAATGATTTTTGGAAACTAGAATATTCAAGGTCTAGCCACGAAACAAAAATTAATTTGCTAGGTTGTTTTAAAGGAGTTCATTGAATACCCACTATCCCCTCAACTAATTTTATTTGGAGTCGAGATAATCTTCTCGAAGGAGAGAATACAATCATTTACCACATCTGAGTGACAGAAAATGTGCTAATTCGTGTACACACATATACCGAGTTACCGAATACAGGATTTTTTGTGATTCTGATTTCGTTGAGTTCTGTGATTGGATATATTCGGTTATGATAGAAGAATCTCAGTGGGGAGAAACTTTTGAGAATTGTTGGAAACACATTTGCGGGTTGAACGAATATTATATTATTACGTAAACTTAACAAATAATGTGAGAAATTTGTGTTGTTGTAGCATAATATTTTTTAGTGTTCTTCGACTTTTGTTGTAAATTATACTTCACGTCCAGAAAGGTATACGTTGTCTCGGCGTCTTTTCGTACCGTTACGTACGAGTTATGCTAACAAGGGTCATTAATAATACCTCCCGGGATGCATAGCCGTGGTCCATCGGATATTCTGCGCCCAAACGTTTAATCTGCGATTCCGGCAACATCTTCCGTGGCTACTAGTTACACGCAGTGTCCTTTCACACTGCGTAATATTGCGACGAACGAAAATGAGGCATCCATCAGTCTACCGAACAAGTTAAATTCAGATATTTCAAACAAAATAAGATCTTCGACGGTCTGACAGACTGACAGAACGACGTTTGAGCGAGTAGGTGGACGGACAAACATGAAATTGCATTAGGAAATATTTATTCCCCAACATGCAAGAACGAAATTGCGTTAATGTCCAGAAGCAAACTATGAGGCCATCTCAGTATTCACTCAAAAGACAGGAAAACTTCAAAAAAACCTGTTCGAGATGGAGGTCAGTGGCATGGTATGTAAAATATTGTACATTATTCTCGGTTATCTGACCTTCGCTTATCCTACATTTTATTCACATATATTTTTTTGTTGATCCCTTTTGTACCACTTCGCAATTAGGAAGTAACAAAACTGATAAGGTCGCGAACTCATGCAGCGAGGTCGAGTGTAAATTTTCTCTTCGTCTGTTACTTAGCGCGGTGCAGTTTGTCATGTGTCACTGTAAGTTAAAAAACATTGTTTTGTTGTTAATAAGGCGAAATTCACGCAAATACGGCGATGAAAAGAAACTTGTATTGATGGCACCAAAACTTGAGGCATGTAGATACTGGACAAGGGTCAGACAACGCTGAAGGTACCGTAGAAGTTGCCGACTTCGACGTAGGACATGCTATAGAAGTAAGATGACCAGACGTCCCGTATTAGCCGGGATAGTCCCCTTATTTGAGTCCCTATTCGTATTTTTTGGAAAGGAAAATGGGACGCCAAAACGTCCCGTTTCTGTGACTAATCGGGATAAAGTGCCGTCCACAATTTTGAAATTATCATAATGTATCCCGTTGGATTTGTATTAGTTTATAAAACAAAGTATGCGAGAGTAAATCATACGCTCACGTATCACGTAACATGAGTGTTTCACCGAGTACTGAAATCAATAAGCGAGACTTCCAGTGACAGTTCTAGGCAGAGAAAATTATCTATCGCAAAAACTGAGCATGTATACGCTTTATCGCTATCGATATCTTTACCGAGGAATTCAATAATCCGAACCTTCTGCTTTTGTGAGTTTCTGTTCGACTTAGCAAGCAATCTTAATTGAATTAAAAATACTGGCCAATTTTATAATGATAAAAGTGCAAATGAAACAAATGAGTACTTTTTGTTGTTTTTGAATGTTCCATTCTAATATTCTATTTTGATATTGTTTTTCTCCACTTTCTGATACTTTTTAGACAAACATTTACCTTATGAAATGCGGAGGCTGGTAATCACTCGGTTTCATATAAATACAGCAAACCCAACAATATTGAAAAATGCAAATACGGATGAATGCAATTCATGAGAGTTGCGACCCTTATCGAAGACATTTGTGATCGGAATTTGTGGATCAATGAAATATATTTATTTATTTTGTTTGTTTATACTAAATGTCTAACCTTAAAAATTCAGAAAAAATGTCTATCTTTTAGGTTTTAAATATATGGCCACCTTATATAATAGACTGGAAAAAAAACCGAAAAAGGAAACAGAAAAATGCCGTGCATCATGAGTTGCAGAGTGTGCATTAGAAAAGAGACAAACAATGGAAACATGAGATAACGAAAAGGTTAGAGAACATTTGCATGGTTGGTTTACACGGGTTTGGGACAAAAGTGTGCCTATTTAAGGGCCTATTTTGCATTTTTGTCTTCTTCTTCTACTTCTTTACTTCTACTACTTCTTCTTCTACTTCTTCTACTTCTTCTTCTACTTCTTCTACTTCTTCTTCTACTTCTTCTTCTACTTCTTCTTCTACTTCTTCTTCTACTTCTTCTTCTACTTCTTCTTCTTCTACTTTCTTCTTCTTCTACTTTCTTCTTCTTCTTCTTCTACTACTACTTTCTTCTTCTTCTTCTTCTTCTACTTTCTTCTTCTTCTTCTACTTTCTTCTTCTTCTACTACTACTTTCTTCTTCTTCTTCTTCTACTTTCTTCTTCTTCTACTACTACTTTCTTCTTCTTCTTCTTCTACTACTACTTTCTTCTTCTTCTACTACTACTTTCTTCTTCTTCTTCTACT